>CAKNWT010096353.1:0-18932 GCA_932066315.1 Andricus coriarius | reverse complement strand
TTATTGATGACTTTCTGAACACACGTTGATTCATGGCGTCTAAAAGTGACTTTTTGCTATTGTTTTTGGGGTTCTCTACATAACTCCTTTTTTATTAGCATAATGTAATTTCCTTATATTTTTTAACTAAATGTGGGACTATCCCCACTCATGGCAATGTCTCCACAAAAAAATTGTTGGTAAGTTTTCATTTTTTCTTTAACTCATACTGTTATTTTAATAAACCTAACCTCAACGCACAAACTTTCTTTTCATCTTTTTTAAAGAATTTTTTCTAATTCCTTTTATTTATTTTTCTCACTTAAACAGTTGTTTTGATGTTGACACCCAATAACGTTGAAATTAATAACATTTCAAGCTACTAATTTTTGTCGTTATATATCTAAAAATATATGTAATGACAGGCATTGCTGATGAGTTAGTTGATCCTACACACTGCTTTTACTCCAATTTTCAAATATCACTGTCACTTTTATACGTCTGCTTCAACCATTTATCTCAGGTAAATACATGTTATATAAATATTACTCCCTGTTATTTATCAATACACTATCTACTTTTTATAAAATTTTGACTTTTTGACTCACCTAATATTGTTGACTACGCTTGTTTTACTTTAAATGCCTATGTTATTCTTAATTCATTGTCCAAGACTTTTACGTATTTTACATCGTTTTTACTAAAATATATATTTTTTATTTTAGTTTTGATAGTATTTCTCATAATAAAATTTTTTCAACAGGCTTGAAAAGGGACCGCACATTGTTCGACACATTACCTTTTTTTGAAGAAAAAGTTTCGTTTATTTAATTTACTGACCTTCACTCCGGAAACTTGTTAATACGTTATTTGATACTTTTACGAACAAATATTACAAAAAATGATATAAAAGATTTATAAAAAAGGTGTACATCTATAGGCGAAAAAAAATTTTTTTTCGCTAATAATAATAATAAACTACATCAAATAAAAATGTGAGTTTCTAAGATTTGCTCATCACACAACAATAATTAAGATCAACATCATTTCATTTTTTAAGTTGATGTTCAGGTTTTTATTTCAAATTTTTTATTTTTTTATTTCTTTTTGATTTTAAACAACCACCCTGAACATTTGATTACATCCCTTGTTTATAAAATTGTCCAATAATATCGACTTACAGATTTTTATGAGACAGATCTACAGATCTACGAACGGACGTGAAAAACTTTTGTACATTCAATCGACGGCAGCCAGAACGGTAATTGAAGTGGCATAACGATGTACAGACGTGTAGCTATTTAAATTTAAAACCAGCACAAATCGTTTTCTACCGTTAGGGATGTGTCGATTCTGAAAATCAGCTTAATGCACTCAAAATAGAATCGGCTAATCGGTCCAGAGCCGTTCTTAGCGAAGTGCAACCTTTCAGGGAAAAGTGTGAACCTGACAAGTTAGAAAAACGAGAAATCTAATCCTTCCCCTCTCCGTGGCGAATAAAGTGTGACGGTAGCTTTAAGTTAGGATAAGCCGAATATGAAATCACTTTTGTTTTCTTGATTCCTCTGGAATTTCACTATCTGTTTTTCATCTGATTTTCTTTTAAATTGAACACCTTAAAACCAAAACTAGAGTCAGTGCGTCCGTAATTCAAAAGAAACCCCTTTTCATCATTGAGATTCAACGGTAACAGGGGAGTTGGAAAATCTTGAATTAATGGGATGGTAATCACGATTCCACAAAATCGAAAAAATTGATCAAATCAATTTTGCAGCTGGAACTTCTGGTAAATTACAATAATAAGAACTCACGCACAGGTTTTTAATGTTATAAATTATTATCTCGTACGTAACAGTTCTTTATTTGCATGAAATTATTATTATCATTATTATACCAATAAGCCCTTTCCCTTTCAGGGTAGGCGTCACTCGCTCGGTCGTAAATAGTAATGTCTAGATAGTATAATTTATAGATATTTATATTGATCTAGAATTCTCATGTCAGGCGTCCTTCTCTCGCCTGCCATTCGTTTTATAAACTATTTGTCGTCACACTTTTCTGTCCTGGACTACATATCTTGCTTTCTTCACGTCCATGCAATTCTGCAGGGCCATATTCTTCATGCTTGTATTTAGTTTACTCAACATTCTTTGCAAGTCTTCGATTGATTCTGCCATTACAACCTTGTCCTCTGCGAAAGCTGACACATGTACCCTCACTGTCTCGAGATCTAGACCTTCTTTGTCGAAGACGGCCATTTTTAGACACTTGTTCATAAATGTGATAAATAGCCATGAGGACTTAACGCACCCTTGTTTAATGCCTTGAATAATAGCGAAACAGTCACTCAGTTTCCCATTCACGCTTACTCTCGCTGTGCTACCTAAATATATAGTTATTACTTTTAGGACCATGACAAACGATGATCGGGATAGTTGAACTGCAACAAAACACTTGTCTCACCGATCTCGAATAGCCATACTCTTCGCAAAATGGCCCATGCAATATGTCGGATATGAAATTTTGAAAACACTACGATTTTTGAAAAACTCTCTGCCCGGGGGTTTTCGGGGTCGCTGATTATGAATTTGACATCGAATTTTTGAAATCGAAAATGGCGAACCCAATATGGCTGACGTGAAATTTTGGAAACTCATAATATTCGCACAACTCTGTACTCGGGGGGTTTTGAGCTCGCTGATTACTAATTTCAAATTGGATTTTCAGAATTTCATAATCAGCGACCTCGAAAACCCCCGAGTACAGAATTGGGCGAAAATCGTAGAGTTTCCAAAATTTTCTGTCTGCCATATTAGATCCGCCATTTCGAATTTTGAAAATTCGATGTCAGATTCTTAATCAGCGACCCCGGAAACCCCCGAGGACAGAGTTGTGCGAAAATCTTGTAGTTTCCAAAATTTCATGTCCGCCATATTGGACCCGCCATTTCGAATTTCAAAAATTCGATGTCAAATTGATAATCAGCGACCCCAAAAAACCCCAAGTACAGAGTTGTGCGAAAGTCGTAGTGTTTTCCAAATTTCATGTCCGCCATATTGCATGCGCCATTTTTCGAAGGGTAAGGATCCGCCATTTTGCGAAGAGTATGGCTATTCGAGATGGGTGAGACAAGTTTTTTCTTGCAGTTTAACTATTCCGATCACCGTTGATCATAGTTAGGATCGAGTCCCAATACTCTTTTGGTTCGAAAAAAAATTAGGAAAAAAAAATTTCTGATTTTTTGGTACTTTTCTCCAAATTTGTCGCCATATTGGATTTCCTACTGGACGAAACTCCATTCTGACCACGGATTCTTGAAGAGCATACCCAAAACTACAAGGACATATGGTTTTCATTTGGAAATTTCTCTTTTTTAGTCATGAGGACGAGGCTTGAACATAAGTTAAAAAATTGTAGTTCTTGGTCCTTAATGGGTTAAAGAAGTATTTCAAAGCGTCTACTATCCCGCCTACATCATATAACTTATCAACTTTGCTGTTTCTCATGCTGACAAACTCTGTACTGTTACTTTTCTTCATCTCTTTATATAATAATTTCATGGTTCCTTCAAAGTCGTTTTGTGTTTTTTATTTTTTTATTCTGTTCGGATTTTATTCTCACTTTCCTGGACTAATCGTTTTACTTTCCTCTTTTTTTATCTAGAATAGTTTTAAAGTCTACTTATCTCTTCAACGCTAAGATCTGTGATGTTCAACGTTCTCCAGTACGTTTTTCTCTTTTTTTTCGGCCAGCCTCAACTTCATCATTCCACCATTTATCACCAGGCTTTCTTCCTACAACCGCTGTACCACACTCTTCGGTCACAGTTTGAACAATGATATCCCGCAACATAGACCATGCGCTCTCTATATCTTTATTGTCAAGCGTTTCCCAAGTTACGCTATCTATGCGTTCGTTTAACTCATTTTTAAAATCTATTTGCACTTCCGGTTTCTGTACATTTACAATCTTCATTGGCGTTTGCTTAGTTTTTCTGGGTTTTTTTTCTGCATCCCCGCCCTAAGTTTATTATGGAGACTAGAAGGTAATAATCAGTATTGCATTCAGAACCCCTCATGACTCTTGTATCTTTTACTAGTTTTCTTAGTCTTTCATCCACAATAACGAAGTTAATTATACTGTGGTTATTTCCTTCACACAAGGTGTACATGTGGATCATTCTATGTCGAAACCAAGTATTTGTAATGAATAAACTCTTTTCTATGCATAAGCTAACTAATTTTCCCTTGGATCTTCAAAATCACCTAGCACCCTTTCTGTATCTGTATCCTGACGTTGGGCGCCCACACATCCGTTCATATCTCCTAGCAGAATTATTCTTCCACTATGATCGCAAGTACTTATTGCATCATTTAAAGTGTTCCAGAAAGTATCTTCAACTTCTCTTGGATCACTAAACAATAAACTGGTAGATAAAAAATCATGATCTTTCATATGCTGTCTTCCTTTTCATCCATGATCAAACTGAACCCTCGACTACCATGAGATTTTCTATCTACTCATGAATATATTTCGAAACCGTCTTTCAACACTCCAATTTCTATGTTTCTACTTTCGCATCCCTTTTTCCTTGCCTCAGATACACATAAAATATCTAGCTTCCTCATGTGCATAATTTCTTGTATGGCGAAGAGTCTAGTTATAACGTCAGTCCCACCAATCTTTGGTCACTGAGGAGGGTGAGGACAGGGAATGGAGATCGAGAGAGTCGCAATTTGTTGGCGTTTTATGCTCAGAATGGCGCCACCATTCAGCAGCGTTGTATTAGATAGGAGTTCTTAGGTTCATATGTTCTACTCTGCTCGTTTGGGGTGGTTCAATGGACGAAGAACGAACCTAAGGCCCTTGACTTCACCACGCGTAAGATTATGCATATGCATAAAAGCTTGCATATCAATTTGTGGGTACCGCGATTATACATTTTACGGAGCAAGTGTCCGAAACCCTTGGCCTGAAGGAATGTAGAAAAACAGTCCTTGTCGAAGCAGCAAACTTTTGCTTTCCTCAGATCATCAGGGATTAATTCAGGTACAGAAAGTTTCATTTTCGCATGGCAGGACGGTGTCATTTTCACCTTAGCATACCTCGACCGCATCTTATGTCAAGAAGTTCCCAGCGATAGGTGCAGCCCGTGCCATGCACGCGCTGAGTACCTGGAACACATACTATCGGTTCATCCCACCCACGCAGAAACCGCGTACATCTATAGACATAATGCGGCCCTAAGAGTGCTTTATTACTATCTTTGTCGCTCTTACGCTGTTAACCGCGAACCTGCTCTGCCGAAGGCTCCAAGGGAGATAGGGTCAACTGTCCAAAACGCGAAGTGCCAAATTTTCTGGAACTAAGGTTTTCGGACAGCAATCTCCGCCTTGCACACTCGTGGCCTGATATTGTTCTTCAGGACTTGGAGGTGCGATACTATTACTGGTCTGTAACCTTGAAGCCATACCCGCGTACCAAAAATATGCCAAAACACTTGCAAAATGGATGCAGAAGGCTGTTATTTTTGGGTCGCTTCGTGTGCTCAAAACAAACAAGGGTTTCGCTGGCCTGTCGTTGTGACTTCATCGTGTCCTGTGATAACCCATCTCACGGTTGTGAGACATAAACATTAGTGTGAATTACCGCGGTCCTACTGGGAGCCGGAATCATTTTCCGATGCTAGTTGCTCCCAGTGAGACCCTGCGGTGCTTGTTTAAACATATTTTCCAATTACGTATGTACAAGTCAGAAGAATACCCAAAGAAGAAAAATGCAATGATATTGTAATGTTTGAATTTAATTTTAATACAACTTCAGCTTACAAGGATTACTCTTTATTATGGTACAATTTTTTTATTTATTGGTTATTATCTGCCTACATGACCGTCCCTTATTGGTTCTGATTTGTCTAGGCAGTAATCCGAATATGTCCACGTTTGCCAAGTGCATATCCCAGTATTTCATGAGAAGCAGGCCTGCCCGGAGGAGACTTGTCCTTGACATGAAGAGGAGGCTACTGAGGAGAAATCCGGTCAGGTGAATATTGTCTGGCACAAGAAGAAGAACCAGCATAGCGTTTGCCATTGGGCTTCCACTCTGAGTCTAGTGAATCGTAATTGGCTATAGCCTTTGTAAAACTGTTTGGGAAGATTGGGTGATTTTTGCCTACTGGACAACCCCTTATTTCATCTGCAGTAAAATTATCGACTGCGCCGGTTATTATATTTATTCTTACTCGCGAATTATTTTCATCTGTCCTATATATTCCATGAAGCGTCCCACTATAGTCCAGTATTGCGAAAACGTCACCACTGGATGTTGATAATACAATATATTCTTGGTTTAGCCCAAGCACATAGTTCGTATGATCTATTCGCATTTGAATCGGTTTATAGGCAGGAAAAACGTATCTTCGAAATTCGAATCGCTGGTTCTGATTTGTGCAAGGAATTAGCCGAACATAGCCAAGTTGTTCTATTACACATCCAAGTACTTGAACAGATCGATACCTGCTGCGAGAGGACCTGGACGCGGTACGAAGAGGAGGCTCCTGAGGTGAAGTCCGGGCGGGTGAATGTTGTATGTCAGAAGAAGAAGAACCAGGGTTACGTTTGCTATCAGGATTGAATTCGGACTGCAGTGAGTCGAAATTTGCTAAAGTTTTAATAAAATTTTTGGGGAAGATTGGTTGACGCTTCCCTACTGGACAATATCTTATTTCATCTGGGGTAAAATTATCAACTTTGCCGCTTATCATATTTATTTTTACTCTTGCATGAACTCTATTTGACGAACATATTCCACGAAGAACCCCGCTATGCTCTAATATTGCAAAAATGTCACCATTGGATGCTGATAATACAATATGCTCTTGATTTGGCACGGGGACATAGCTCGTTTCTTCTGTTCGCAATCTAATTGGATAACCAGCAGGAAAAACGTATCTTCGAAATTCGAATCGCAGATTCTGATTTGTGCGAGGAATGAGACGAATGTATCCAAGTTGTTCAAGTGCATATCCAAGTACTTTAGAAAAAGGCGGCCACCCAGGAGGCGACCTGGCCTTGGCATGACGAGAATGCTCCTGAGACGACGTTCGGTCAGGTGAATGTTGTCTGCCAGAAGGAAAAGGGGCAGGGCTACGTTTGCTATTAGGATTCGATTCAGACTGTAATGAATCGTCATTTGCAAAAGCTTTAACAAAATTGTGGGGGAAGATTGGGTGACGTTTACCTACTGGACAATATCGCTTTTCATCTGGGGTCAAATTGTCAACTTCGCCGCTTATCATATTTATTTTTAGTCTCGCATGACCACTATTTGTCGAATATATTGCTCCGAGAAACCCGCTTTGCTCTAATATTGCAAAAATGTCACCATTGGATCCTGACAATACAATATATTCTTGGGCTAACACGAGACTAAAATTGTATTGTTCTTTTCGTAATCTAATTGGATAACCATCAGGAAAAACGTATCTTCGAAATTCGAATCGTAGGTTCTGATTTGTGCGAGGAATGAGCCGAATATATCCAAGTTGTTCAAGTGCATATCCAAGTACTTTAGGAAAAGGCGGCCACCCAGGAGGCGACCTGGCCTTGGCATGAAGAGAATGCTCCTGAGATGACGTTCGGTCAGGTGAATTTTGTCTGCCAAAAGGAGAAGAACCAGGTTCACGTTCGATAATAGGATTCGATTCAGACTTTAATGAATCTTCATTTGCGAAAGCTTTAATAAAATTGTTGGGGAAGATTGGATGACGTTTCCCCACTGGACAATATCGCATTTCATCTGGGGTGAAATTATCAACTGTACCGCTTAGCATATTAATTTTCAGTCTCGCATGGCCACTATGTGACGAATATATTGCACGGAGAACCCCGCTATGCTCTAATATTGCAAAAATGTCACCATTGGATACTGATAAAACAATATGTTCTTTGTTTGGCACGGAAATATAGCGCTGTTCTTCTGTTCGCAATCTGAATGGATAACCAGCAGGAAAAACGTATCTTCGAAATTCGAATCGTAGGTTCTGATTTGTGCAAGGAATAAGCCGAATGTATCCAAGTTGTCGAAGTGCATATCCAAGTACTTTAGGAGGAGGAGGCGACCTGGCCCTCGCACGAAGAGCATGCTCCTCAGCAGCATCAGGAGGAGGAGAAGAGCGACCGCGAACAGGGCGGGGAGTATCAAGAGAACCTCTGCTTGACTGCGAACTCAAGTCTGCGAAAAGAAAGAGAGTATGTATGTTTCTTGTTAAACAGAACTGTTGGATTCTGACATAGCATAAACATTTAGCGGTTCGAAGTACACAGAAATTGTCTATTTTTTCAACGTCGACGGCCAGCACCGATGCCGAGAAGAGAGGGAGAAGCTCAGAGAAAATCTCATGGGGGAGGGGCTAAGCCTATGAAGAGATACAAGCTAACCCCTTGACGGTTCTGGTGGTGGAAACGAGCTACTCACACTCACTGTTTACTGCGGAGCAGTTTGAGCTCTTCAGGGAGACCACCGGGAAGGTGCTCGAAAGAGTGTCCCTAGATCAATGGCCAAAACTCGAGACCTCTTCTCCAGGGGACGCGTCTTTGTATTTGTCGCAGCCAACCCAGAGGCTATAGCTTGTTCACATAATACAGTTGCCGACACAATGCCCTGGGACGGCGCACACATAAAAGTATGTGGGGTTTAGTTTCTCCAAAAGATGGTGTGGGCTACAGCGTGGTTCCCACGTGAGCTGGAAGTACCCGTCTGTGGTCCTTCGGCGATTGAAGGGGTTCAACCTTTTACTAAGGATAGCGTCCTGACGAATCGTCAGGCACGATCGGCCGCAGGAAGACGACACAGCGGAAGGTACCAAGCAACTTCTAGTTGTACAAGTTCCCAAGTCACAGACGAGGGCTATCGCGGTCCTGAACGACAGGCCCTTCTGCCACCTTGGACATGTCAACTTTAGCTTTGTTGGCCAGGGATAGGAGGAGCCTTTAAAAGCACAGGAAGACCGGCAGTAGACCTGAAATGACTGTTCCTGGCCTAATTATTACCCAAATTAACTTGCATCACAGTAAAGGCGCCCATGCGGTCCCACAGATGGGCATAGCTGCGAGGCACATAGCTATCTCGATAATCCGGGAACCTTAATTAGTTCGACATGCCATAAGCCATAAGGGGATTAACAAGTCCCCCCCCCCTGATTCCCTTATGGTATGTCGAACTAATCAAGGATCCTGGATTAGCGAGATATCTGTGTGCCTCGCGGCATGATTATAATCCTAAGGATTCTTGGAGAGCTATCAACAGTTTTAGGTTGCGGTCCACTTCCAGTAAAAATATACGCATGCATGTATGGAACATCTTTTTTTTCTCCTCATCCGATTTAGGCTCCTCTTCGCACGCAGTGGATTGTAAACGAACACCCTTTATTGAACTGTGATATCTCGATTAATGAAATTACAGCCTCTTTATTAAAATGTAAATGTAATAAGGCTCCGGGCGAGGATGAGATTCCCAATTAATTTTTCATATGCATGTATTTCTAAAATGGATGTATTTATGTCATACAAAATGAAAGATGAATATGATTCTCATAATTGCCGGGAATCGCCCTTATAAACAGTATTGCTGATATCTACTTTTAGATTCTGTTGACAGGGCTGAAGGCGTGGGTTAACGAGGTAAACATTCTCCCAGAAAATCAGGCCGGTGTCAGGCCTAGAAGAAGTTGTATAGACCATGCTTTCACCCTTAATTCTTTAATTCAGATCCATTTGTCTATCCCATAGCGACGAATTTTTGCTTGTGATATAGATTTAAAAAAAGCTTCTGGCTCATTGAACCACTGTTATCTACGGCGCAAACTTCTATGGGTGGGCATGTTCACTGAGCTTATGCAAATTAGAAAAAAAACTCTATGATAACGCTAACATGTCCATTGGGGTATTTTTTATAAAGAGTTTATTAAAAGAATGTCTGCTGTCAATATTGATATGGGTGATGTTTCATTTATTTTATTTGCTTCTAAATCAAATGCCTGGCAAACTAAGACCACCCTTTTTCTAAGTCTCACGCTTAGTGTTCTTTTTTACGCAATAGAAGTCTGGGGAATAAAGAACTTTGATTCAGTCGAGGGATTACAGTCCTTTCTCTTCAAGAAAAGACTAGACTTACCTTCACACATGCATAATTTTGCCCTCAATTTAGATACAGGTAAATTACAGTTAGCTTCTGATATCTTCAAGTCAGCGCTAATAAGGTTGTCGAGAATCCTGGGTATCCCTGATGATAAGTATCCTAAAAGATGTTTTCTTAAATTGAAGGCAATGTCCTTAAAGCCTAAATGCAATGAGAAGTATAACTGGGTTGTCCAACACAAAAATATATGTTCATCCCAATGAGGCGACTTTTATGAAATCAGGAAAACCGCGGGTTCAATGGCTGCGGGATAATAGAACTATGACATTGGATACTAAATCTTCGCGTGATGATTCGTAGTTGAAGTGGGTAGAGCCTATAGCGTTCCTCGTTCGCGAAAATCAGGTAGCTAATGCTATTTTTTTAAAATAAGTTCAATGAGGTGTTCTTAATGTGCAATCGTGGATTTAGACTAAGGCGTTTTTTTTTGTGTTTCAATGTGGTGCTATTTTTGATTTGGCAATTTGCTTTTGTTTGTCCACTACTCTAACTTCACATTTAATCGTCTGGCCGCCGAAAATATGACATAAGCCATTTCACAATCTGATACTGTTTCAAATCATTCACGTGAACCATTTAGCTGATAATTATCTGGCCGATATTTGTACCATTGAAGCATTTTCACCTGGGTTAATTTGCGCGCGAGAACGGAGCGACAATTGCAATTTTCCTCAGCTCCAATCAACGAGATCGTCTCAACGTAAATTAATCAATGAGTATCTATTTCAGTTGCAAGCGATAAATCACATCTGTTGAATTTTATAATTTCGTGCCACATTTGCCTGTCATAATTTTAAGTGATTTCAATTTTATGGAATGCCCTTGTATGTCTGTGCGTGTTTGATGTTTTATACGTTTCTTATTTAATTTTAATTCGATCGTATCGATCCATTTGTTCTTAACACACGTATTTATTGTGATTTCTGAAATAAATACTCGACACCTTTAATCTCATGAATCATGCTATATATTCTTTTTTAAAGCCAAATGAATATCAATGTTGGATAATATAAAAAGAAAGTAAAAATAGTAACGATAATAGGAATCCGTTACACTAAGTAATTCGGAGCAAAGGTGGCTTGACTTGGATTCTGTGTCACTCTATGAAAACATGAATGTTTTTCTAAATAACTTTTCTGACTATCTCTGGCGTTCTGACCATGAAAGATCCCTCTATTCAAGTAGTCTCAAAATCTTCCCACAACTGAAACTCTATCCGGACTTTCAATCAAATCTGCATCACAGATTACCTAATTATAAAACTTCTATTGTTGCTCAACTTAGACTCATAGGCTCTATCAGGGGTTGTATAGTTTTATCATTTACTAGCTATTCATCCTGCCGACTCAGACTCAAGAATATCAATCATGGCTCAGCCAGCAATCACGACAGTCAATAGTCAGTATTGACTGACTCTTTTAAACTCAAATTGTGCCGCTTTTCAAGTTCGTAGGTATGTAATGGCCATTATATGTATATGACGTCCAATTTTCGACAACATAAATATACCAATGGCCATTGTACCAATACAAGCCGGAGAAATGGCCTTATTAATGCATGTATTATAAAAAATATAATAAAAATGATAGATATATTATAATAGTATATTTACCAATAAAATTAAAGATGACCACCACAGTGAAAACGAAAGTATAGACGATCCGCATTTTCGCAACGTAGAGAAAAAACTGATTAATGCTGCAGTAAATAAGTTTGTTAACAAATGTAACTATAGAACATTTTGTTGCATCATCAGAATACACATGTATACGCAAGTTGTCGTTATCTTACCTATATGTGAGGTGACGACTTTATGAGTTGCAAGATTGTCCTTCGGAGATAACTATATCACTTCACATCTTTTATTATGGTGATTATAATTATTACATTTCCATCTCAAATGGAAGTTATAATTAAAATTATAATTGGTTATAAGCTGTGTATATAAAAAAAAGGTCAAACAGGAAAGTTCTTTGAGTCATCTAAAACTGCAGAGAAAAGTCAATTTGAAATAAAGAACAAACAATAACGTGATAAAATACTTCTGCTTTATTTGGTACTCTCCAAATCAAACCAAATATTCTAACCGAAAAAGTATTTTGTATACTTTTTCGGTTAGAATATTTGGTTTTATTTAAAAAAAAATTACAGTTTTCAGGCTTTTCACCTTGAATTATAAAAAAAGTATACACGTAATAAGTGTGCGTAAAGGACAGTATCCAACTGTAGCACATGAGATTTAAAAAGAGGTGACATTTAAGAATCTTGTATTACACTAAAATCATATTCAAAATCCCATTTAACGTCCAACTTTCAAGTCAATGTATAAATTCCTGAAAATAATGCAAGAATCTTACGATAACCAAATGCCCTTCCTTCTCTTTTTTATTTCTTTCGTCTTTTTTATTTTTATTACATTGAAATCACAATAAATAAATATGGATCATATTCACCAACGTTTCGGTGCTCACACAGCACCTTTATCGAGGTAAGAAAACTTAGACCAGGTGGAACGAGCAACGAAAACACGATGCTATCTCCTGGATACCCGAGAACCAAGTCAAAAACCAAGTCCTTGTGTAGTGGTACCATTCACACTACCAAGAATAATGTTTGTTGCAGGAAAATGGTACCCTGCAAGTATCGTTATATTCACAATTAGTTTTTGCTGTGTTCGTTCAAACATAAGCAATGGTTTAAACTATTTCAAATGAGGTAAAAAATACTTTAAAACTTCTAACTTTATGAACAAAAATAATAAATGTCAGAAAATGTGAAGAAAAGCATTTGTAGCTTGAATTCTACACAAAACGCTATTCTTCATTTTTTGGGACATTTTCCGGGCACAACGTTTGAAGTTATTGGGTCAAAATTACTCTTCAAATATTCATTAAGGGTTGACTAAACATCACCATTGGGTGCTGAGTATACAATATGTCCTCCGATTGGCAAGGACGCATATGTATTTCGTTCTACTAGCAAGAGAATTATTTTATCGTCAGGTAAAATATATCCTTGAAATTCGAATCGCCAGTTCCGATTTGTCCGGGGAGTAAGCTAATCATGTCCAAGATGTTCTAGTGCATAAATAAGTCATTTTGAGTTAATTTCAGTCACATTCTGTGTCCGAAATCATTACAGTGTCAAGAAACTGTATTTAAACACGAAACCTCATTTCAGAACCTATTTTACAGGGTGACGAATGGAAAGATGTGAAAACTAATTGATTACTATTTTTGAACAGGTAAATGAATAAAAAAACGAAATGATGACTAAACAGTGGTTTCAATCAAGGAGCACAATTGCATGATTTTAAAAGTTTTATATATTTTAGAAACGAACAACTTAAAAACACCGAAGGTTTCGTCTGGGGAAATACGCTAAATGGTATAGTTTTTCAAAATGTGCACCATCTGAATTGACACAGAAACTAAGCCTTTTCATAAAACAATAAAAGACACACTGTCTTACGGTATCAGAAATATCGTGAACCGCTTTCTGAATAGCCAATTTTAATTGCTCTAAGCTTTGGGTTGATCGGGGTAACAAATGTCTTCAGTGAAATTTCACAGAAAAAAGTCGCATAGATTGAGATATAGTGAGTAGAAAGGCCATTCTACAATACCATTTGTAAATCTGGGTTTTTTAGTCCATAACTTTCGTTAGTGACGGTACCTTTAAAAACCGCATATAAATTCCCACGGAAGAAACAGTTAGCCATTCATTGATTTTCGGATGATAAAGCGGTTTCAAATGAGCAGCGTGTGGACTTTGGAATTCATCAAAAATAAATATTTTCTTTATTTACGTATTCATTCAGCCAAAAATGTGCCTTATTGCTGAAAAAAATGCGATCTCGATCGATCCCTCTATCATTGAACATTTGAAGACTCTGCTTGAAAAATTCTACCTGCTTGGCCATCGCAGCATGTTTTAGCATTTGGTGTGGAGAGATTTTGAGAGGATGAAGTTCCAAAAAGTTCTCCACTATTATTCTCAATCTTTCTCGTTGTAAATTTAGCACCTGCTCGGCTTTACGTATCGAGGTATTGGGGGTTTTCTCGAAATATACAGCCACCCCTGAAATCTTTTTACATACTCATCTTAATGAGAAGGTATTAGTTTAATGTAAAATTTGACTTTGTCAATTTTCATCAATTCTTCACGTTCAAAAGTTAAACTATGTTGGTGAAAAATCTGACTATATTTTTAGAATGCGTTTATTTTCTGTTCACAAAAATACTCATCATAAAAACGTTTACTATTACATTTATATTTAACAATTTTTGCTCCAAGTAGACGAAAAAATATATTGAAAATCACTGCTGACCTTGAAACATGATTACTGGTTCAAAAATGGAGCGAGAAACTTTTTTCAAATTCAAGAAGTTCTCGAATTTTATACCTCGACTTCAACTTGTGACACGACCTTGGAAAGGTGTAGCAAACATATCAAATTCAAACCACTTAGTTTTTGAATCTGCATTGTATAATGATAACCTTGAGTTTCTTGAAATAAGAAATACTTTAAATAACTCACAGAAAAAAATTATCGATTCAACCAAAGACTTTATTTTACTTTATTACTTACATTAAACTTCTGCTAGAACTTTACATATTAAAACCCTATGACCATACTATCTACCACTTATCGTCTACAGCCCGATTTTCATTAGATGCGCTCGCATTTGCTTGGACGTTCAGCAAGAGGAGGGGAAAACTGCGGAAAACCTTTCCTGAGCGCAAGCGGTTACCGAAAGTTAGTTTCTTTTAACCACATCTCAGTTTGACGATTTTTTAAGGCCTGGGGAGGTCTAACATTCGAAACGTCCCTCTCTGCCAGCTTTATTTTCCTGAGTGCATTCAGCTAAAAAAAGTGCGAATACAAAATAATAGTAGTAAATAAAATTTCTTATTCATTTTCATACATATTCTCAAGAAATATAGATATTTACCAGGCTGTTGGAAATAGTGTTAATGATGGCTTGTGATTATCTAGAATGCTTGCTAAGCGAGTATGGGGTATTACTGCTGTTGAATTTGGGGATCGATCCTTATGTAAGCCTCCTTCCAGTTTGTCAAGCACATTTGCGGGATTGTTGTCAAATCTGATCTGAAATTTTAAGGATTTATCAATAATATGTGATTTTGCGTCAGGACAAACCCTGATGAAAAATCATTACAAAAAAGTACAATAAACTGATATCTTTTATACGCGACTCTACAAACAAATTCGATACAATATAGTAAAAATGGAAAATCTGTCAAGCGAAAAATCATAGGGCTAAGCCGAGAGCCCTCTGGAGCTTAGTCGACACTTCCCTATAATGTATGAATATAAAAATTGTACTTGTGATAAAATAGTTTGATTTAATCAAACAATAAGATCAATTTCAAAGAGTAAACACAAAACATCGAAAAGAACATAAAAGCGATGATAATTTGGAATTTTAAGGTCAAATTTGAGTCAATTTTCGAAAACATCAAAATTGTTTTTGAAGTCTCAAAAAAATGGAAGAGACTTCACTCACTTAAAGCGTAAATCTTAAAAGAAAAGAGAAATTTTATCGGTGTTGGGAAGGGCGAACAGAAATCAACAATTTAGAGACACATGAAGCCAGTATACGTGATGAACGTTGATAAAAATTGTACGAGTTTTCATTGAAACCACTGATGAGGAAGCGCGCGAAACTGAATTTAAAATTTAAAATGTGAGAAATTTTGTGACAAAAAAGATGACATTATTTTATAATACTTTCATACATTTTATTAATCCTTAGAATTTCAGTATGTAGGCTAACTGAAATATTACGTAATTTCTTCATAGAAATAGACACAATAATACGTCGTTGATAACTGTTTTTTCCAGCACCTAATATCTTAATTTTTTTTACGTCAAAATCAAAGTAATAATTAAAATTCCAAAAATGTTGAGAACATCCTGTGTTAAAATTCCTGATTTCAGAATCTTTTTTGTGTTCAGCAATTCTAGTTTTTAATCTCCGGTCAGTTTTACTTAGATAGACTTTATTTCAATATTTACATCTAATCAGATATATAACACCAGATAAAATTTCAAAGGAACTAATTTCAGTCTTCATTAATAAATAATTATCGAAAGTTTTTGTGTCTTCACAATAAGTATTAATTAAAAATTTTTTTATTGAATTTCTTAACTGTTCAGATAGACCTTGAATGTAAGGCAAGGTAACATTTGAATCAAATGTATTGTAAGTATCACTTCATTTATTTTTACATTCTCATCGTAATGAGAAGGTATTAGTTTTATGTGTAAACTGACTATCGCGAATTTCTTTGAATCTCCCCGTTTAAAAACCCCTCTGAATCCGAAAAAGCCGTTATTAAGATGGTGTCTGTCTGTCTGTCGTCGTCTGTATAACGGATAACTTTTGAAAGAACATTCGGATTGGATTGTACTTTGGCACACAGTTTCAGTGTCCAAATAAAAAGAGCAAGGTCGTTAAACAGCATTTTCAAAATACAAAAAAAAATGAACATTTCAAGCTAAACAATGCACGATATGAAAAAAACAGAAGGAGAAAAAAGTTGAATTGTAAAAGCCCTGGAAGACTATCATAACAACTTTTTGAATTTTTTGCAAAAATCGAAAACTCAAATTTTGATCGCACGAAAAATGATGAAAAATAAAAATGTCCATTTCGCGACCAGACTGCAAGGTACAAAAAAATATGTTTGATAGGCCGCGTAGTTTTCATTTAAATCGTAAAAAATAACGTGCAAAATAACAAAATTTGATTTGCTGAAAAACGACACAAGAGGCTACTTGTTTTGAAAATATATTAAAAATAGAAAAGTTAACTTCTTGAAAAAAGGACACAAGCTGCAATAACATTTTATTTAACAAAATTTTTCTCCTAAATTATATCTACAAATTTCCTTAGAACCAACTTACGTTAGGATGTGTATATTTAGTTATAATAGTAAAAAATAACATTGAAAATAAACAAATTAAATTGATAGTAAAACGATACAAGTTGCAATAAAATGTTTAGGAAAAAATTTTTCTTAATAGAATGCGCACTCTTTTTTAATGATAAAAACAAGGCAATGAAAATACTCTTGTTTCAATAACAATGCATATTATGAATTGTAATAATATAAATTTATTGAATTGGTACATTTTTTCAGGGTAGGTGAGAATAAAATTCAATGCAAAATAAGAAAAAAATCTTGAAGTAATCATTAAAAATAAAATTTGTGCTTTGCTTTGCAATATCTAAATATAACAGAGTTGAACATAGTGTAGAAAAGTTCGCATTATCAACAAAATCGAATGCAAAGTACGAGATACGTGATGAGAATGTGTTCGTCAAAGCCGAAGAAGCTTTAACAAAAAAGAATTCACAATCACGAAATTACAGTTGTCGATGGTTGGACCTTTAATTTTAAAAGATCTGCGCTCAAATGTGGGGGAAATACAAAAACCTTTAAAAAAATTCTCTTGAAGGTAGGAATTTTATCTTTCAAACACAGCTTTTCATTTTCAAAAATTTATAGCTGAATAAATTTATTACCATGGCAAAAAAGAAAATTAAAAAGAGAGAAGTGAAAAGCTAAAATAAGAAATTTGTTATTTTAAAAAACGATGGAAAAATGTTTTAAAAATAATTTCCAATTTGGAAGATTTTAAGAGAATGAAAAAAATGTTCTTAAAATTTCTGGGAAAGTTTGAAATTATTATTAATTTTGAAATGATAAATTCTTTGCTATTTGACAAAGAAAATTTATGAAAAAAATGTCAAAACATTTCTAAAAATGTCGAAAAATATTTGAAAGGTTTTAAGGCCTTTTTCATTGAGAAAGAATAAAAAAAATTTAGGAATAATTTTAGTCAGTTTAGAATATGCTTAAACATGTTTTTTCATGGTAGGAATTTTATATTTTTGAATAAAAATGCAATTTTTTGGTTGAAAATAAATTTGTTTGGTTGAGGATTCATCTATTTTGTTAAGAATTCGTCTTTTAAGCAGAAAATTTAATTAAGTGGTTGAAAACTATTTTTTTGTTGCTGAAAATTCATATTTTCAAATTGAAAATTCTACTGTTTCTTAGTAATTCAACTATTCTGTTAAAAATTACTGTTTTATGGATAAATTCAACTCTTTTTAATTAAATGTTTAACTCTTTTTTAGTTGAAATATCGAACATTATTTTTTCGCATAGGATTCATCTTTTTTGTTTTAAAATTCAACTACTTGGTTAAAAGTCGAACTACTTTGTTAAAAATCCATTTTTAGGAAGATTCATCATTTTAGTGAAAAAATCATCTCTTTTATTGAAACTGTAACTAATTCGTTGTAAATTCGTCTATTGTGACAGAAAATATGTTCTTTTTTCGTAGAAAATGTCATTGTTTTGTTTGTTACAAATGCAGCTGCTCATTTTCAGAAAATTTGTCAAACCATTTTAAAAGATTTCTGAATTGATCAAAAAAGTATCCTGAAGATTTAAAGGCACTTTTTCTTTTTCAATAATTTAAAAGATTCCATCCAAAACAATCTATCATTTTTTTAAATGTTCACAAATTTTATAAATGTATGCAAATTTTCTTTTAAATTTTAGAAAGAATTTAAGTAAGCTTAAAAGATATTTAGAAGATTTAGAAGTTCTTAAATGATTAAAAAATAATTTAAAATTTAAATACATTTCAAAAAATTAAAAAACAAAAAAAAAATGTCTTAATATTAGTGGTAAAATCATAAATGAATTACTAT
>CAKNWT010096343.1:0-11557 GCA_932066315.1 Andricus coriarius | reverse complement strand
AGCACCCTGGGCGGAAAAAGATCTTTGCTTGGAGTGCGGTACCAAGTTCTCGTTGACAATGCGCAAACACCATTGGTATGAAGAATTCAAATTCAAGTAAAATCAGGGTGTCTAGTGATCAGTCAATTTGAAACTTCCGGTTTTTCTCCCGACTACATTTTTTCCCCCGATAAATTTAAAGGTGTCTTTTTGTAATTTGTCCTAAACTAGCGTATAGAAATAAGAGTTTAAAAAATATACATTAGGATGAGTAGAAAATTTTTTTTTGGAAATTCGGAAATGGAACTACATATGTGGAAAACTAGCGTATACGGAGCCTGAAGAAGTATAATTAATTTGGATGCGATTGATAAACGCCTTGGTTTTGCGCTTTAACAAAATATATTTTTAAAAAATTTTTATTTTCGTAATTTTGATATTTTTGCGGATGTGAATTTGTTTACATTTTTATTTGCAGCCCCATCAGAGATTATTAATGTTTAGGAGCGCCCTGTTTTCAACAAATAATTTCAAAACCTGCAGAAATGAAGAGAGAATTTTCCCAGGTATCTAGTACGTTTCTACTGGTAAAAGTACGCTAGAAAAGAATTTGATTAGTCTAGGAAATCATAAGTGCTTGATTGATTTTTTAAAAAAAGAAACACAAAACTGAATTCTTGGAAAACATGCTGCCTCTTCGTTTTTGATTCCATACACTTATCAATGTTTTCTAGAGTATTTCTGATCACTAAAAAACCTCAAATGTTAAAAATAATGTTTAAATTCAAATGAAAAAGGATAATTTGAAAAATCGAAAACTCTAAAAAAAAAGCTCTATATTTACATTTATGACTTCCTAGACTAATCAAAATTTTTTATAGCGCATTTTTACCAGTAGAAACGTTCTAGAAACCTGAATAAATTCTCTTTACATTTCTGTAGGTTTAAAGTTATTTTCTGAGAACAGAGATCTCCTGAACATTAATAATAATCTCTGATGAGACTGCAAAAATCATCTGTAAAAATTTGGGGAGTTGTTTAAGGCTTCCAGAACTGTAAAAAAATTGACATCCACGAAAATATCAAAATTACAAAAATAAGTTTATGGATCGAAACCAAATCAATTATACTTTTTCAGGGTCCTAATATGCTACTTTTCCACATAGTTCCATTTCCGTTTTTCAAAATTGGGTACATACAGAAAATATATTTCAGGAAGAAAACAATGATTTATTTAGTCTTGCTAAACTTATCCTCAAACACAGACTAAAGTGATAAATATTAAATAAAGCTACACTGCCAGGACTATCGCAGTCTACTTTGCTTGAAAAAGTCACCAAAAGTGATGGATTTTTTTTTAATTCGAAAGAATTCGATTGAATTTATAAAAATTTCTGGTGCAATTGAACGAATTCAAATCAATGGAAGGTAAATTAAAAAAAAATAAGGAAATTAAAAAATATATAAAAATCCAAAATATGCCATTAATTTCAGTAAAATTTGAGTGAATTTGGACAAATTCAACGTAATTCAAAAGAATTTGCTAAAATGCGGTGAATTAAAAAAAACCTATTAAAAAAATGGTTTCAATCGATACAATTGAGTGAATTTAAAAGAATTCTAGTGAATTCAAAAAACTTCAGCGGGAATTAAAAAAGTCCAGAGAATTTCAAAGAATTCAAAATAGTTTAAAAGAATTGTGTATAAATTAATAATAATTCAGGGTTAATTCCAAATAATTTCAAATGATTTGCAAAAAAAGAATCCAAAATATTCCATTGATTTCAGTAAAGTTTAGTGAATTGAGAAGAATTTGTGGGAGTTCAAGAGAATTGAATGGAATTCATACGAAGTCAAGATGAATTCAAATTAATTTAAGAGAATAGAACAAAATGGTTAAAATCCACAAAAATTCAATTGAATTTAGTGGATTTCAAGGGAATTTCAAGAAATTGAGGGTGAAATCAAAAGAATTCAAAGCAATTAAAAATCAATAAAATTGAGAAATCCTTGGGTTCTTTGTTTTAATGTATTGAAAGATAACACATGTTTACCTGTAATTGCCAGGATAAAGTTTCATAAAATCTAATAGAATATTTATTTTAATGACCTTTAAATATTTTTAAAGTTACATTTCTATCAAATAACACCAACTTATCACTAGTATTATTGTGAAAGTTTTTTCTTGTGTACAACATACTTGAAGTTGAAACAAAAATGTTGAAAAGATTGTAATATTTTTGTCTGCTGATTCATTTTTATAATATATATTCATATGATTTTTATTATAATTTTCCAAGGGATGAGAAGTGTTCTAATATTTCTGAAATTTTTGTAGCAACTTAGTAAAATTTTTATTATATTAGATTTTATTTAAATTTTAAGAAAAAATTGAAATTTGCACTATTTTAGCCATATCTTTTTAAATAATTGAAACAATCTCTTCATCCATCTTTTTTAAAGAATTCTGATAACTATCAACCTATTTAGGAGATAAAAATTTAACTCTCATATAATTAATATTGAAAAAAACTTATACGATAAGAGCCATAAGGACGATACGTGAAGACATCAGATTTTCTTCTCTCTGATACTGTACTAAACAATAAAAATAAGATAAAGTAGACAAAAGTAGATTTTGAGATGAAAGAAAAAAATCCTGATCTCAATAAAGTTTCCGAGGATTTCTCGGTCTGCTAGACACCCTGAAAATGAAATTATTTTCATTTCAATAATGCCGCGACCGTGATTTAATAAATATATTTAATTCTTTTTAGCCGACATTGTGGCAGGATCTTGTGCAGCAAATGTTCGGGTCAGGACGTTCCCATTTTGAAATTTGGACTGAATAAACCAGTGAGAGTCTGCGGGGTATGTTTTGACGTACTTCAAGTCGGTGCTGAATGATTCTAAGACTGGAGTAAATTAATCAAAGTTTATACAGCGAATTCTATCATTCCAAAGTGAAGTTGATCTATGGAATTAAAATGTATATCGATATTTGGTATTTTATGTCTTTACATATTAATTATATATGAATTGTATGAAGTTACTAAATGATTGTTTTTTTTTAAACGACTCTTCATTATTTTTCAGGGTGGGCCGTTTTAATCAAAGAAAAAATTTCTGGTCATTTCCCGGTTCGCAACCATTTTTGACGATCATTGAAATTTAAAATTTAAAATAAAAAATTTTAGAACTGCAAATTAAACCACTCAAAGTGGAACTTTTGAATTTAAGGCTTTAAAATTGAAGCTTGCCCATTTTTAATTTAAACGTTCAATAAATTTACACATAAAATAGAAGGTTTTAACACTTTTCAATTAAATTTTTTTTAATAAAGTGCCATTAAACTCCAAATTTTCAAGTATAGAACTGTTATAAACTGAACAGTTTAAAGATTTCTGGTTAAAAAATATAAATTCATGTTATCATTTTTAATGCTCTAAATTAAAACTAATCCTGCATTTCAACTCACATCTAAAAAAATCTTAACAATAAAACAGGTCCCTCTAACAATTCAGTACAAAATAGAAAATAAAAAATTCTCCACTCAATAAAATATTAAAAGGAAAAAACTGGCCTCTCTCAATTCAGAAAGACAATAACTAAAATTTTCTCCTTTCACCTAAAAAAAATGTTCGAAACAAAAAAAGTGCGCCTCTTCCAATTTAGAAAAACTTGAAAATCAAAATTTCCTCCCTTCCAACTCTATAAAATTTTAATAATAAAAAAAATGTTCCTCTTTCAATTCAGAAAAAATTAAAACCAATATTGCCTCCCTTCCAAGTCGTTAATAATCATAAATATAAAAAAGAAAAAATTGCATCTTCCAATTCAGAAAATATAAATGAATAACCAAAATATCTTCCCTTCCAACTCAATAAAAATGATAAATCCCAAAAAAGGGCCTCTAACAATAAAAAACAAGTTAAAAACCAACATTTTCTCCCTTTCGACTCAATAAAATTGTTAAAAATAAAAATGCTTCTACTTCTAATTCATAAAATATGCTAAAAATCATAAAAAAGGTCCCTTCTCCAATTTAGAAAAACTTGAGAAGCAAAATTTCCTCTCCTTCAAATCAATACCCAGATAGCACAAAAAACTCCGTGAAGATTTCCTGAAGCTTGTACTGAAAGGTTGGGAATATTGCCTTGAATGATTAGGGCAAGATTCGGTCATACAAAAAAATTTCCGCTTGTGAGGGAATGTTGCACGGCAAGTTTCAGGACAGTTTGGAAGATTTATTTAACTTAATTCGATGCGCAGTAGTTTTTTTGACCCTCTTAGTATACCACTAGACACACATATCATGATTATTTTCCATATTTGTAAAAGAAAGCAAAACCAAAAAATAATAAAATTTTTTAAATATTTTATTTTGATTGTATTTCACAGGTTGGCCGTTTTAATCCAAGAAAAAAATTCCCGGTCATTGCCCGGTTCGCAAACATTTTTCACGGACAATAAAATTAAAAAATTTCCATTTGAAGTAATAAAGTATAAAATACAAATTAGAGCACTCAAAGTGGAACTCTTGAATTTAAAATTTAAAAAATTGAAATTTAATAGTTTTTTAATTAAAAAATTGTCTATTCAAATGCTCAATAATTTACACGTATAAAATGGAAGGTACTAACACTTTTCAATTGAACAATTTTGAATGAAATGCAGATAAACTGCAAAATTTAGAATTTTCAACTTTTATAAATTATGTGGCGTTCAAAGATTCTGATTTAGTTCTAAAAATATAAATCCACGTTATAATTTTCAATGCCCCAAATTAAATAATCAATCCATGAACTTTACATATTTTCTAATTAAATTATTTTAAGCAAGAAACATTAAAAATTGACAAATTAATTTTTTTAAACTAAACACTTCTTAAATTAGAAGTTAATTTATTTTAATTTTAAATAATTGAAATATTCTTGAAAACCTTACAAATTTAATTTCAAAATCTTGAGAAATCTAGAAGTTGTTTAAAATTTTTTCAAAATTCAAATTATTTTTGAAAGTTTTTCAAAAATTCTGAATATATTTTAAAATGAATCGAATTTTTCCTACAATTTTCAGAAAATCCTGCAAATATTAAGAACCTTACTTAAAATTTTGACGTATATAATAATTGAACACATTATTTGTAGAAAAAATTGAGTAATTTTCAGAGATATTTAGAAGTTTTGAAAAGATTAAAAATTAATTAAAAACTTGAAATGATTTCAAATAATTTAAACGAAGTGTGTGTACCGGCAAAATTCGACTATTCGTACCGAAATTCCGGTGCAAATAGTCACAGCCTAATTTAAAATAAAATGTAGATTTTTGCAGATTTCGAACAAAAAATTTAGAAGCTTTTCAAGAATTTTGAAAGGCTTCAAAAGAATAAAAACATGTTCTTAAGATTCCTAGGAAAACTGAAAATAATTTTTCAGTTTGAAACATTATTTTAAGAGAATATTTAAAAAGATTTTAAAAGATATTTATTTAGCTGAGGCTATTTGTACCGACATTTCGGTAGGAATAGCCGAATTTTTTCGGTACACAGACTTCGTTTAAATTATTTAAATCCTTCCAAGACTTCTAAATATCTCTTAAAATGACATCAAAATTCAACAACTTTACTTACAATTTAATCATTTTTTAAATACAACAATTAAAATTGTAACGTTCAACGTTTAAAAGCTCTTCAAAATTTTAACGATTCAAGGCTTTCTATGTCAAACAATTCAGTTTCAAATTGTTTGCTTTTAAATATGTATTTTCAATTTACTCGTCTTGAATGAATAATCAAATATTCTTAAATATTAAATAATTATTCTTTTTCTAAATTAAAAAATTCCAAATTGAATGGGTTAAAAATGGAATATTATACACTGAAACAATATTTTAAATTTAATAAAAGCTTTTTAATTTTTAACGTTAAAATCTGGAATATCCTTAAATTTTGAACAGATTTAGAATCGTTTTGTCCAATCAAATATTGTTCATATATTATTCATATATTATTCATATAATATTGTTCATAATATTGTCTCAACGTTTCGACCAACACTGCGGGTCTTTCTCAAGCATAGATACACATATCTATAATTTAATCAAAAGAAATAAAATTTAAATTAAACATACCTGATTTGAAAAACAATGTGATATTTTATAAAAAGTAATTTTAAAGAATGGTTAACAAGTCTATGAAAAGTCAATAATGTGGAGGTGAGAACTTTTAATAAACCTCTGATTAAAAGGTGCGCCAAAACTTGAGAATATAAGATTGAATAGAATATTATTGAATTAAGTAATAAGAATTTAGAAAAGGAGAGTTAATGCATAATGCTATGATGAATTTGGTTTATAGATATTCATTATTTAAATTTTTAAATTTATTGAAGTTTTGATATACTTAATTATATCAATTGATTCTATGATACGTCTTTTAAAAGTATTATTTTCCCTAGCCAAAATTTTAATATGATCAAAATAAAAAACATGCATAAAGTTCCATGGACGCTGTGACAAACCTGGGTTTAAATTACCAATTCTACAATATCTTTTATGTTCATAAATTCTACTTTTCAATTTCCTGCCAGATTCACCTATGTAGTGTTTATCAAAACCAGTGCATTTGTTAGTTAACAATTTTTCAAAAGTGTGGTTATTTTTAAAATAAACGTTTATATTAATTTTTTACGGATCTCCTTAATCTTTCAGAAAGACCTTGGACATATGGTAAGTTAACTTTCAGATCAGTTTTTTTGTAATTTTTTTAACCATTTCTTTTTCTCAATAACGAAAGTATTGTGTATTTCATTAATACGTTCTTTAATGACATTCCTATTTACGCTAATGGATAATTGTTTAATTTCAAGGTGGCTTTTACTTGGTCTAAATGTTCTTTTCTATATTTTATATCACTTAATTTAATACATCTGTCGACGATGCTATTCAAATGATCGAACAATCTTTTGGAACTATTTACTTAAATTTTATTCAACTTCAACATTCAATCATTGGTATACGGTATATATAACTAAGTTTACTTGAGTGACAAGAAGCAGATAGTGATTGAATTATTTCAGTTTGGTAAATAGAGTTTTGGACACGCAGTGGTCTACACATGAGACGTAATCGACCAATTCCTCCATACAAGTTTCTTCTGTCTTGCTGCGAGAATTTACTCGGTCAGTGCAGGTGTTCAATTTATCCTGAAGAGACATGCATTTCTTCTCCAGTGCACAGGTCTCCTGCAAACAATTTTAAACACATTGAAGAAGACTTGTCTCTTTTAGAATAAAGACATTTCTATCATTTTTTTTTAAATCTTTAGTAAAGCTCCTAACGATTTATGTAAGAAATTGAGAACCAATCCGAAATTATAAAACTATTTTCAGTTGAAGAAATCAAATATTCGTAAATTGACAGTCATTTTTCTGTATAATAAAAGTTATTCCCAAAAATAAGCGACAATCCAGTATGTAAATAATTCGCAATTTTTCTTAATTTGATTAATTATATTAATTATATGAATTAAATACTATTAAATATCATTGTTATCATTAAATATAGATTTGCCTAAATTCATAGGCCAAAGCGAATTATTACAGTTATCTCATTATTAAATAATGAAATATGATATTACTTGAAATTCCTAGAAATCCCTTGAAATATTTAAAGTCCTATGAAATCCAGCAAGAAAAAATTAATTAAAATACCTTATTGAGAGCCTTTGAAATCCTTTAAACTTACTAAAATCCTCGTAAATCTGACAAAATCCTCAAGTCACTTGGAGTCTTTCAAATATCCTAAAACCTTATACGTCCTATAAAATCTTTCCCAATCGTACGAAATTCAAGAAAATTCTCTAAACCCGCATGAAATTTGTTTAAATTCCTTAAAATCATTTAAATCCTTGAAAATTATTTGAATATTTTTAAAATCCTTTGAAATCACTTGAAATTCCGTGAAATATTTGAAAATATTCCAATTTTTTTAAATCTTTGGAAATACCTTGAAATATTTGAAAATCTCTTCGCGATTTTTAAATCCTTTGAAATCCCTCATTTCTTGTGAATAAATTCTTTTAATTCAATAAAATATTAGAAAATCCCGTAAATTTACATGAAATCTGATGCTATTCCTTGAAATTCGTTGACATTTTTTACTGTCTTGAAACTTCTTTGCAATCCTTTAAAATATCCTAAAATTTACAATCCTTTGAAATCCCTTGAATTTTTGAATCTTTTGAAATACCTTAAAATCTTTCAAATTCTTCGAAATTTCCTGAAATCTACTTTAGATATTAAACTTAATCTTGGATATTTTATTTAAACACCGCAAAATCTTGTAAATACTTTAAATTCCTTGAAATATTTGAAAATATCATCAAATCTTTGAAATTCCTCAATTCTTGTGAAAAAAATTCTTTAAAATTTCACTAAAATCCCTTGCAATCCCGTGAAGTAATATGAAATCTGACGATATTCCTTAGAATTACTAGAAATCCCTCGAAATATTTGAAGTCGGAAATCTGATCAAATTATTATTCTAAAACCTTATAGGTCCTATAAAATCCTTTCAAATCGTCTGAAATTCTTCAAAACCCATGAAATTGGTTTAAATCCCTCAACATTATTTAAATCCTTTGAAATCTTTTGAAATCCCTAGAAATTATCTAGAGCTCTTAAAAATTTCTGAGAATCATTCAAAATACCCTAAAATCTTCAGTCCTATAAAATCTTTTCAAATTCTTGAAATCTTGTCAAATTCTTGAAATCTATTGAAATTCCATAGATTTTTTTTTAATATCCTAGAATTGTTAACATTCTTTAAAATCTTTCCAATTTTTTTAATCTTTGCAAATCCCGTGAAGTTACATGAAATCTGATGATATTCCTTGCAATTCGTTGCAATTTTGACAATCTCTCGAACCTTTCTTGGAATCCTTTAAAATAGACTAATATATTTCCAATCCTTTGAAATCTCTTCAATTTTTTTAAAGCTCTTAAAAATTCGTTGGAATCTATTTAAATACCCTAACATTTTTTAAATTCTTCGAAATTTCTTGAAATCTATCAAATATCCTTAGAATCTTTTAAATTTGTAACACTATTTGGAAATACCTTAAAATACTGGAAATCTCTTAAAATCTTTGAGATGCTTTGAAAGCCCTAAATTCTTGTGAATAAATACTTTACATTTTTTATTAAAATATTATAAAATCCCTTTAAATCATGAAGTTACGTGAAATATGACGATATTCCTTGAAATTCATAGAAATCCCTTGAAATATTAGAAGTCGCAAATCTGACCAAATTCGTTAAAATCCCTTGGAATATTTCAAAAAAAACCTAAAAACTTATAGGTCTTACAAAATCCTTCCAAATCATCCGAAATTCTTTAAAACAGCATAAAATTTGCCTCAATCCCTTAAAATCATTTAAATCCTTGGAAATTCTTTGACATTTTTTTAATCCTTTCAAATTTGTTCAAACCCCTAGATTAAAAATCCTTTGGAATCTTTTGAAATACCATAAAACCTCTAAAGCCCTTTGAAATCTCTTTAAATTCTTTAAAATTACTGAAATCCTTCGAAACCTTATAAAATCCCGTAAGATCCGTTCATCTAGCTATCAAATGTCTTAGCTTAACCCGATAAGAAATTTCAAAATTTTTGAAAAAACACCTTATTTTTATGGATATTTTTTTACAGAATGATGGGAAAAAATACTAAATTAATTATACCGATATGAAGCCTTTATAAAACTATAAAAATCTTTTACTGTAAAATTACTCAAATTTAACGTTATATACTATAATTTTAGATGCATGGATTTCCTATAAGGTTGATTGGTTAAAAATATTATGTAAAATTTGCCTAAACCCTCTCCCCCAAAGCAGTTACGTAATTTATTACTAATTACGTAATTTATTTATTTGATTACCTTCGTTTACTCTTTTTTCAAATTCCTCCTTTTCGTCCTTTCTCTTTAACCATACGATATTTGAAAATATAATATTTGAATTATACGGCGAAATCTCTGACATGAATCAATGTAAAAAACTAAAATATCTACTATTCGTTTTACATCTACAAAATTATTCTATTCAACACTAGAAGATGCTGCCGCATGTAGAGAAAGTTTAATGTTTTTAAATTATAGAATTATTTATTATAATTATTACTTAATTTACCATTTAAAAATTTTAATTCAAAGTCTTATTCATTAATTTTTATGATTAAAAAATAAATTGTTTCTTACGTCCATAATATCACATGATAAAAAATAATGAAAGGCATCTGTATAATATTGAATCACTTAAATAAGTTATTTATAATGAAATAAAAAGAATGGAATATTCGAAGTTGAACAAAATGCAAAATTAAATGTTCTTACTTGAACAATTTAAATTCAAACGTTTTATTTTAAATTTTAACAATACAAAATTAACAAATTTTTTCTTAACCAATTTTGAACTAAAATATTTAGGTACATCTCTTTCTTCAGTTTTGACCTTCAGTTTAAATATTAGCAAGTCTCCGGAGGAGGTCAGTAAAATTAAAAAAAAAAAAAAAACGAAACTTGATCTCTAGAAAAAGGCGTCTAAAAGCGACGTTTTTGTGTTGTTTTCGGAGCTCGCTATATAAATCCTTAAATCTCTAAAATATAGCTAAAATAATTTGTCCGTGAATCCATACAAATTAATATATTTGAAATCAAATAAAAAAATTCAGGAGCTCAAATTTGAACTATTTTTCATTTGAGTTTAAAAGCATTGATAAGTGTAATTTCAAATTTACATTCAAAGTATTAATTACAACAAATCTGGGAAAGAAATATTTAATTATACTTGTGTAAGTACCTTTATTTATTCATTAATGATGGAATATTTAAAAGAGTAAAAATATTCTTGAATATGAGAACGATTTTAAACATAAAAATGGTTTATTTAGCTAAGTATATAAAATTTAAAAAATTCTTTATTGGCTTTATTTCCCTTTTTTAAACTCCTTTCGCGCTGTGATCCCTGCATATGATAAAATTTATTTCTTAGAAGCAGAATTTTAAATTCTTCAATCGGAATTCCTATACTTTAAAATCTATTCCAAATTTGAACTTCGTCCTTACAAATTTCTAGAGACCTAACCTCAAAATTCACGATATATATGCTCCAAACGATTTTCCTCTTTTAAATCCAAAACCATGACTAAAATGTAAGAAAATTTGGATACAAAAATTATTCGCAATTGAAAATCAAATACTTGTAGTCCTTTTTAATTAATTTCAAAGTTAATACGTTTTTTTTGACAGGATAGTATATGGAATTTTTATGGATATAGACATCACTTACAGCAAAAAGCATTTATAGCACAAAGTAATCCATAAACCCTTATAATTTCACATCCAAATTAACATCTAACACGATTTTTTTAAGTTATGTAATATTTTACGAAAAAACTTACACGGAGGACTTTCTGGGGATCGACGATTTCCTCGTCGTCGTCAGCTTTCACAACTGGCACGAATCGGCTGATAAAATTCTGGATAAGTGACATTTTACCTGGAAACGGCTTTTTTTA
>CAKNWT010096326.1:0-34033 GCA_932066315.1 Andricus coriarius | reverse complement strand
TTCACTTTCATTTTTCGCTTTCTAGAAAAATAAAAAATAAAAATTGTAAAAATAAGAATGGATTCCGCGAATCACCATTAGAGCAGGAGTCTCGTTTATTTTTGCATAGTTGTATCACATCTTGAATCACTCTTTATTCAGTTTCAAGCTATAGATACATTATTCGAAGATAATTACGTGAATCACGCATTTAAGTAAATAGGTCTGAGGTTCCCCACAGTTACATCTACGTAGTTAGCTCACACGAAAAGCGTTGTGTTTGTACATATTATAGTGTGGCTTTAAGATAGGTTGATTCGCACGTAAAATACCTCTTTAGCCAGAATAGTCGAGGAGATCCAAAGATCCGTGGAAATCGCGCGGACTGGCTTCACTTTTAACGATTCACTAATGAAGTCTCTAATCACATCTTCTGGGAAAGACGTTTAGCATAACAAATGAACTCGAAGTACTTTTTTAGACACAAAAAATTTTTTAAATTACGTAGAAGATTTGATTGTCCCTTTTTTATCAATTGTAGATATTAAAAATATAATATCATACAAAATGATGACTAAAATGATATAATATCGACATTTGGATATTTTTGATGATTAGGATCGTCACATGGAATGTGGAAAATGTTAAACAAAAATGACGTGACACAGTCACTTGATCTGTCAGAAGTTATGAAAATATTCTTATCATTTTGCGTGAATCATCTACTTCCAGTCTCGAGCGAATTTTGAAGAAAATAGAATTTTTTTGTTTCAATGAAAAAAGCTTCAGTCCACGCAATTTCGAACGGTCTTAAAAGGACATTATTGCCAGAAGTATTAATTAATTTAATTTATTTCGACACTTGCCTATCCCAGGCTCCGCATCGAGTGTACGTGTATATAGGTACGCTATTTGAGAGCAAGACGCCTGCCTGTAAAATAATTGCCTTTTTTATTGTTTTCTGCCAACCGATAGTCTTTCGGTTCTGAATCTCTGGCTCACTGGATGAAATCAATTACATTTTTTTACCGGGCATCTTCGTGCCGTTTATTATAAAGTGTATTTTTTACAGTTTGAAAAGAGTACTTAGATTTGAGAAGAAATAGCGTCGCATAAGCATAATAACCTTGTGCTGGCAAAGGTCTAAAAATATAGTAAACGCATGGAAAAAATGCATAATGCGTCGACCCAACCGCAGTATGCTATCGCTGAAGAACGTCTCACACGTCATGACAGATAAATCATAAATTGGACAGTGACGCTCAGTTTTGAATTCGATGTTACCAATTTTTTCGAGCTTAAACGAGTAAGCTTTGTAAACTTTTCTCATTCCTCTTTAAAAGAGCTTTCATAATTTACGCATTTGAGAACAAGTTATAGACAAGTTAAGTGTTATTGATTTTTAAATATTTTAAAATCAGATAGGTTTACCACAGAAAATTTTGAAAATTGTTTGTCATTTTCCTATTGAAAAAGTTGCATCTAAACGAATATTTTTTTAAAGTTCTGAACTTATAATGACCTCCTAAAATAAAATAAATCCAATAACAAAGCGAAAACAACTTCTAGCTATTTTCATTTTTGACGAACTTATAAGCGCTTTTTAGTACAAAATCCCGTTTTTATCATGACAAAATTATAATATAATAATAATAATAATAATAATGGTAATTAATATAAAATAATAGTTGTATCACTTCGAACGAAATAGCGGTAATCCCAGATCCTCTTAATTGCCGGTAAAAAAATTCTAAAGAATATATAAATCATGTTTTCTATTAAAAATCTGCTTTTAGATACCAAGTGTATCTATAATGATTGATGTTTCCTTCAACTTTTTCTGCATTTAGAAACACTAAAAAAACAAATGGTTATTTCGATTAATTTTTTTAATAATGCCACTAATTAACGAAAAGAGTAACTTCATTTTTTAATAATTAGTTTTTTCCAAAATTGGATATTTCACTGTAAAAAGACTGTACTTTTCTTAAAGAAAAAACGTGCTTATGAGTTGGTCAGAAATTATGTTTTCTCCAGCAGAAACAATTTTTCCGCTTTACAGGAACTATGTTTTTGTGAAATTTTAAACAATAATTACTGGACTGAAAAATAAATATCACAAAAAAAAAGAATCTGTTGTGCTTTTCAACAAAAAAATCAAACATCGATTAAAAAATTCCTCACAAAAAGTATACTTAGCTAAAACTTTTTTTAAAAAGCGTCCTTATATCTTCGAACAATATTTGTCTTACATAAAACTATATGTGAGAAATTGGTAGCATAATTCGTAATTAAATTTGTTTACGTTTTTAAAAGTGCAAATGAATTATTTTAGTCGTCGATAACTTTTTTCTCAATGTAAAATTACTAAAGCAGATTGAAATTAGAAACTCAAGTTTTTGGCACATCAGTTTGATATAGTTACACAGTAAAGTATAAACTTATAAACCCGCTTATATTTTCTAATTTGAGTACATTTGTCAAGCTAGAAAGTTGGGAACAATGGGGATGCGTTTCACAAAAAAAGAATATATAAAAAATTTACATCTTAAAATCGGTTTGAATTAAATTCAATAAAATTAACCTGGATTGAAGTAAAATTAAACTAATTTTCAGTCCTGATTACCTATAAATTTCAGAATTGAGTCTTAAAATTGAGACAAATTTTACTGAACGTGTGCTAGCCATTTTAATATGTAACAATTTGAAGTATCTTTTTACTGTTTTTCTATTTTTGAATAAACATTGTGTACATATAGAAGTTCTGAACGTGCGTAATTAGTCGCCTTGGGCGTGAAACTACATATAAGAACGCTGGTAAAGTGAAATCCAGGATGGAGATCTATATATATATGTATAAATATACATGTATATTCTATACATGTAATTTAATAGGCGCCGCGGCACTGCACCTCTGACGTAGAGTACAATCAATTAGCAAAGTTCCAATTAAAGTAGATCTTAGGTCGTCACCTCGCGATTCAGAAGAGTCAACGATGGCGTAATTAGTGATCCTATATACTTAGGTTAGCGCCGACGAAACTCTAGGATTCAAACTTGCCTTATCCTTCATATGGGTACCTTGTTAAAAAGAACTAAAACACCAAGGAAAAAGCTTTCTTACCATCAAAGAAACATTTCTTGGATCAAAAAAAAATCATTTCATTCAAACAAATCGACGTGTTCAAATTACAAGGCTCTATCTCGGGAGTCCGAATTACAAGATTCTATCTCGGTGGCAAAATCTGATATCTTAAAAATTGCCATAAAAATTTGTTGGTGCTTCACTGCCCTTCTCTGAGATAGAACATTTTCAATTCGCACGCTCTAAAATAGAACCTTGTCATTCGGACATGTCGAAATTTTCTTTGGTTTCAATAAACTGGATAAAAATAATTGCATAATAATAATTATATAATAATTACATAATAATTTCTTTCTTCAAAGAAACTTTCTTTGATTTTGAAGTAAAAAATTTTCCGAGTTAGCGTCTAATGTCTTTCAAAAACCGGTAGTGCGTTAAAAAAAGTGTGATTTTTTCTCGTCTCGCGCTTTTCGGCGCACAGCTGCCAAATCAAATTTTTGACTCTGATCTCATGCTCGTTAATTGCCCCTCCTTCCTTCGGTACGACCCGTACGCGAATAAAAACTAATTCGTGAATAAAATGTGTATGTCGAAAATTTCTCTCCGTGAATTCTTTTCATTATCCTCTTATACAAATATCCATATGATCGATTATTATATAATATTTAATATATTATCGAGTAATTTAATAGCAATTCAAGAATATGGATGCTACTTATTTATAAATGAGATTTGTTTCATAGAAAATTTAAATCTGCTCGCTTAGAAAAACACCAAAGAAAGCAGCTTTTACTGAGAATATCATTGCAAAAAAATTCAATTTCAAATTTGAGAACCATATCAATTTTTTCTTTATTGATTCCCTCCGCGAGTGAGTGCTTAATTAGTTACGTAAAAAAATTCGATAGTAGAATGATTTCTCGACAGTATTAATTATTTATATAAATTGGGCTGAAATTCCTAGAATAGGTACGCTTCTTTTCTCCCGAAAGAGCAAAGTGTAACGTACAGAAAAACACTGGGATCATTTTTATTGCAGGTCGTTTGTTATGTTCTCGAAATGAGATTTTTTTTCTCAAAATAAGAATACCTTAAGTGTGAAACTGTAACATGAAGGTAGCTGCATTCTCATTCTCCAATGTCTTATTTTTGTTGCAACTTAAAACAACACCGAATCGGCTTACTTTTGAGGATGGGCGTTTTTCTGTGCGATCTTGACTTTTATTATAAGCAAATTAGATATATGTTTTTGTGAGAGTGTGTGAGTGATTTTCAAATAAATTAAATAGGAAGGAGGGTAGGAGGAGAGTATGTATAGAATAATGTAGGTACCTATATAAAAAATACGAATACTTAGAAGGACTACAATATGTTTCTGGACTGAAGTTCCTTGAGGGTGAGCGTGGAATTCTTCTATGCATTTCAATGCACACGCGAATCTGATGTGATGACGGTGCTTTGTTTCTCTTTTGAATTATTATTATTATTATTATTATAAATTAATTTTTAGCTCGACCATTCGCGGTTATACGATTAAGTTCTTAGGATTTATTTTGTTATTCTAACATTATTATAATTATATTATGATTCATTATTATATACCATTACGTTTACTTATGCATACATTATTATTAAATATAAACCTATTTTGAAACACTGTCTTTTGTTCTCGCACTTTTTCTGTTTTGTTATTTCCCTAGCATGTCAATCACCCCTTTCCTATTTGTTACTCCAGAAGATTATTTTTTGAAATATTATTCGCTTTTATTAGGCACCAGAAAATACTATTGTTTATAATGTTAACTCATAATTCGGCCAGTAACCTTCATTAAGAGGACGCAAATTGGTTGAGCTGATAACGGTACGTTTTTATCTGGCGAAAATTACGAAAGCTTACGATATCAACCAAAAATACAATTTTCTCAGCACGTGCGTGATGTGAATCGTTTTTACTACCGAGGAATGTTCGCTTACCAAAAAAACTGACGTAAGGATTATTCCAGTGAAGCTTTTAGAGCTACAAAACATAATTTGAATTTTTTAATCTTGAAGTGCAGAATTTTAAGGAGGGGTTTTCTTAGAGGAGAATGCGTTCGTGGAATTGAAATGCGATGCATCACAACCAGTCAGACATTTTTATGAAGAATGCATTTCGATTGCGCAAAGCTTCGGCACCGCCTATCGTGGTTCTCATTAGTCCGACAATAATGGCCGAATATTGAAATAAATTAAAAAGTAAAACATTTTTATTTGTATCGGAAATTACATTTAATCTAAAATCGGATAATTGTATTAAAATAGCTATGAAGGAAATTAATTCAAAATGAAAAGGTCTCTAACTTTTTAATTATTTAGACTTAGACCCTTTTTACTTCTTTTAAAGCATTTATGAAACCTGAATTTATTAATTCGGAATATTAATAGTTATTTTAGATCAGCTATTCTGGAAAGTATTATTATCCTCTATTCTGCAAGATCCTTTTTTAATTAAACAAAGAAGATCTCAGCAATCATGAAAAAAATACACGATTGTCTCATACAGTTATTTTTACTTGATTTGCAACACTCGTTGCATCTGGGGTCAATACCTTTTTTCAACGATAAATATTGCTACAGAAGTCAGAAGATCATTGCCATAGTAGCCTGTTTATTATTTTTATATCAGAGTATTATTTTGCGAATTGTGATGTGCCAGACAGGTAAATAACACTTGAGATTCTAAAAATAAAAACTGAATCGGTTATGATTGAAAATAATTCCATTTCCAATCTTTCTATAAATTTTTTAAAATCTAAGTTGAATTTTGATTTGCGTTTGAAAACGTCTTCAGTTAAAAACTGATAAAATTTTTAAAAATCTGAATGGGTGTGGTAAATAAATGGCTTAGGTATAGACAAACTTTGTCACCATTCACCTAATCAAAAAAAAATACTCAGTCGGTTATAAATTAATCCTCTAAAAAGCTTTTTTTGCTCCTCTTGTAAAATTAGGTTGATAGGACTTAGCACCATTAAGCTTTCTCCGCTTTAATTATTGAATGAAAAAATGTATCTAAAAAATCAATGGATGCAAAAGAAAAATGAAATTTAAATGGGGGAGGGAGTTCAAAGGGCGAGGGGTGAGACAGAAATAATCCTTTCCAGTTGCAGTCTCCTGTCAACATAAAATAAAAAACGAAGCCCCAAAATAAAAGAAGAAAGTATAAAAAGGCAAAATGCAACCCGGATCCGCGGAGACTGAAAAGGGTGCTGGGTGGGTTCTAAATTACCCTCATAACCTTAATGTAAAATAAAAAATGCATCTCAGAAATATAATAAGGATGGAAATGTGGAGGGGAAATTGAATTTTAGGGGGGGGGGCTGGGAAGATTGAGGGGGTAACTTCCGAATCACCCTTTTCGCCAATTTTCTATCGGAAATTCAGAAGAGCCACAATTCTAGACAATGACCAAATTCTGACATTTTTAAGAAATTTCTAAGAGATTTAGAAGGATTGCATCTTAAAAGCATTTGAATTCGACAAATTAAAAATTGAAAAGTTACCGAATTTACCAAAATATATGCGTATTGCAGCGACACACTTGTAAGACTAGTAGGTCGTACGTGCACCTCGAACCAGGTCAGGGGGTGGAGGCTTCTGCTTAACGCGTAAAATGCAATCTATCGATTAATTTTGAAGTCGAATATTCGAGTACACACTACCCGAGGAAAAAAGTGAAGTGAGATGAAGGGATGAAGCATGCGAGAAGAAGAAAGTAGGAGAGTAAGAAAGGGATGGTAGTATGAAAAGATAGCGTTAGCAGCATCGTATTATACGTGCCTCCAGGAATATACAAAGTCCATGTATTGTGTACCCTCACACGCCTAAATTATTCCCGCACGTGCTATGCCAGATGATTATTCGCTCTTGGTTGGCGCTAAAACCATTCCTACAGTGGCACAGACGAAAGAAGTGAAAGATCTCGTTTCGAGATAAATTCATGATTTGTATATAATTTATCATTTAAAAAATCTTTATCACAAAGCAGGGCAAGGCTGGTATAAAATTCTATTGTAGTTCCATTTTGGAAGCAGTAAATAAGACAAATTTGTTACCCGATATAACTTTTTTTATCCCGATTCAATTCAAGGAAAATATTTCATAAGTTTGAATTTGTTTTTGATGACACTAAACTAGTTACGGTGAAAACGCAACTAATAAAGTTAATTGTATTAAAGAATAATACGAAGTTATTCTGTCAAATTGTTTATTTGAATCAGGTTGTTTTAAAATTATTTTGCGACTAAGAATACTTCTTTAAATTCCTGCAATTTTACATGCTTTAAGCATCAACATGGTTGATTTTCAAGTTTTTAAACACTTTCTGACGTACTTAAAATTAATAAAATGAAATTGAATGAACACCTAACATGAAAGGATGTCAGGTTGTTTTGACTTTGATGAGAATACATTCTAATTTTCAGAAGACGAAACAAATTTTCCGTAGAAACTCGAAAATTGTAAAATTTTCTTAAATATTTTCGTAGCAAAATAAGGCACTAGAAAACGAAACAAAATAGCCTAAGACAATTTATAAGATCAAACTCTGATTTGAAGAAGTGTCAGCATTCGAAAGTATTAAAAATTTGTAGTTTAAGAAATAGGTGAAATGCTTTGTGAAATGTTATTTGTATCGCCCTCAGCTCCTCGGAACACGAAAGCCGTTCTAAAATGGGGAGAGAATCATGAGAGACAGAAAATAGTTGTAACAAATAGACTGCAGCATATGTACTTATTTAATGCACCATCGCAGTGGATGTTTGTCACAGACATTACCCATGAAAGGAGGAATACAGAATAAATTTAGTTACGCTTGATAAAAATAAAATAACAAATTAGGAGAGTCAAAAAATTGTCAAATGAAATTGGAGAATTTGGGTACTAGGAACACTGAAGGATTTTTTTTCGGATGTCTCTTTGGTTCAAGCGAGAAAAATAACCCAAGGTGTACATAACTTCTGAAATTGAAATTAGAATCAAATTGCAATTTCCGTTTTTGAAATGATTAAAAAATGTTATTTACAGTGGATAAAATTAATAATTTTTTAAGTGTTAACGCTTTCAAAATCCAATTGTGCAACTTTGAAGGCTTCAAGTTGCCAATAGTTTCGAACGTTACATTTAATTTTTGAATTAATAAATTTGGTATCCTCCAATTAATGACTGTTCAATGTATGAAATTTTAGATTGTACATTGTTCCACATTAGACATTTATATTACTTGTGAAAGTAGAATGTTTTGGAATTAAAATTGTCCGATATTGTTAACATATTTTAAAAGCTTCAAAAGTTGCACGATTTAAGCATTGTTCAATATTTTTTAACTATGAACGCTTTTAATTGAAATTGCTAAATTTGGAATTTTTTCAAATTTAAAAATGTTAAACCTGAATTTGTGCAGATTATTGAGAATAGTGAAATTTGAAAATTTGCGAACGTCTTTAATTTATTATAAAGCCATTTTAATGTGCTTAATCGTTCAATTGATATTTTTCGATTTTAAAGATCTAATTTTGAAATTGTTCTACTTTAAATATGTTTAATTTTGAAAGTTCCCATTAAAATTAGTCAATTCTTAAAGCCTTTGAATTGAATCAAAATTATTTAACTCCTAATGACTAAAATTAAAACTTGTGCATTCTAAACCGATATTCGAAGAAATTATGTACCCCTCATAATGTCCTCTAAAAATGGTTAATGTATTAGATGAAATATGTTATTCAATAACATTTGGTTTTAGAGGACATGAAATGTTCTATGCTTTGCTGTTGGAGCTAAAAAAAGATTAAAAAGTCGCGCACAAGACACTACTACATATTTTCTATGAAAATGATGGAGAAACGAAAAAAAGTCGCTCAGAAGTCTGTTACTCTCGAAGTCCTCCCTTAAGCCGACGTCTCGGATCACAGTGAGAATGGAAAGAGATCAATAGACGGATAAATAAATAATATCAGTTCGCAAGAGAGAACCTACTATGCAATGAATCCAATAGCAATAAACATAAATAAATTAAGGCCGAGCGGTCCAAGTGCACCGAGCATCTCGTCAATTTTGGATCGAGACTGGTGCGCTTTCACCCCTTGGGCGACTATATGCTACACTATACATATATATAGATAAATAAAATAAATGAATGAATATATTATATAAATATATGAAAATATATATTATATGTCAAGAGATATTTATACTAGTATTTTAATAGCTTAGCACGTAAACACAATATAATATATATAAATATATATATATATACATATATATATTACAAACAAAAGAACGGATGTATCATACGCGAGAGTAATAGTAGAAAATCTGCTGTAAATATATGTACAACACATAGGGAATACTATTCTGCGATATATATACATATATATTTGCATTTATATGTAAATGTACAAATATGTATATGTATCTATATCCATCGAGTATGGATGATAGTGATAAACAACGGATATTGCATAGAATATTATATACACTGGCATATTGAAATAGTTCAATAATTATGTGAATAAGAGTTAATCTCACTAAAAAAATTAACTAGGCATATGAGTATGTAGATATAAGGGGCAAAACTTTATTGTGTAAATCGCGCATCATCTAAACAGTACCATGGCGATGCGTAATCATAATTAAAGACATTATGATATAAAAATTAGGCAAAATAGTGCCACGAGGAAGAGCGTTAAGACTTAGGTAGAGAATGACTTTATTGTTTTGTACGTTGGGCACAATTTGACGAAACAAGCGAGTTACGCGTGATATGTCGTTCAAATTATAAAAAACAGTGCTCCACATTTTCTACGATTATACAAGTCGCACCGCACACTCAGGATCAGGCATGTTCAACATTGTTAATTTACTTATGTTCTGTTAGGAAAATCATTCCTATTCTCAGAGGATTACTATTTTATTATTCAACCGACCCTGTCACGTATACATCTCGACCAATCGCATATGGAATCTCGTTTTACAGGAATTTCAGTGTTTAATATGTTTGCGAAATTTTCGTTCAGGTGGCGAGAAATCAGTAATTTTAATTTCATGATGTCAAAAATTACTATCAGTAGGGAAATTCTCAGTTGTTTCGGCAGACTCCTCAGTAGAGAAATTTACGCTAGGTCAGGCACGAAACTTGAGAGTTGAATAGAATTCTAAGCAGAAAATATTCTGTCGGGAAACCCGAGAATATTTACGAATATTGAAAGTGAATTCAACTGAAACCAAATCTATTCACTGGAAATTTAGTTAATTTAGTTCAATTTAATATTGAATTAAGCTGGAATTGAAAAATAATTTATCGAATTTTAATACAGCGAAAATAATTTGCCAACAATTCAGAACTCATTAGAATTTTTTTGGTATTCATCCAAATTCTAGGGAATTTATTATAATTCTTTGCAAGTCGTTATCGGATTTTTAATATTTAGTAAAATTGAGTAGAATTCAGTAAAATTCAGTCGAATTTAATGGAATTCAGTAGAATTCATCAGAATTCAGTTAGATTCGATCAGAATTCAGCAGAACTCATTTTTGTTTACCAGAATTCATTATTTTAAACAAGAATTGATTAGAATGTTTAGAAATAATTAAAAATCATCATATTATTTAAAATTCAGTTAAATTTATCTGATTTGACCAAAAACCACTTCGAATTCTATATTTAGTTGACTGGCATTGAAAAAATACACCTTTAATTTCGGAGAATCTGCGAATGTACTAAAAAATCACTATAAATTCATCAGAATTTAATGGAATTAAATATCATTTGTCGACATTCACTATAGTCAAGTGGAATTCATCATAATTCCTTAGAATTCATCGGATTTATTTTTTTTTTATCTCATGAAATTGAATTCCATGGAAAAAATAAACGGCTTTCGACTCCGCTCGATATTACTCTTGACAAAAATTAAATTCTCTAGAATTCAATTAAATTGGCCGGAATTTTTCAGAATTGAATCAAATTGACATGCTCTTAATTCAGTTAAATCGAGCTGTGATCGCCTAAACGAAGTGATAGATATATTGCTAATTCAGTCTAATTTAGTTGAATTCTTTAGAATTCACTTTAAACTCAGAGGAATTGATTCACTGTGAATTTAATGAAGTGAGGTAACGTGGTCATGTTCAGTCATATTGGCTTGAAGAAACTTGACTTAAATTTACTGTACTTCAGAAGAATTCAGTTTATATTCTGAAATTCAGTGGAATTCATCTGGAGTCCAGTGAAACTTTTTTTAATTCAATTGAGTTCATCTTACGTTCACCTGAATTCTCCTGAATTAAGTTAACTTTAAATTCTGTTGAATTTATTTCAGTTTAGCGAATTTGAATGAATTCACTAGAATTTAGTTCAACGTTCCCAATTCCAAGATTATTCTCCGTGATATTTCCCGATTTTAAACTCTCTGAACTTTAGAACTCGAAAAATGAAAGTTGCTAGCAGTAGAGAAAGTCACGTTTGGCCAGACAGGGAAAATTTAGGACTCTTCTTTTGTACCATTCCAGTGTAATGAAAATCTCCAAGAAAGTGAAAATTTTATCATTATATTCAATTTGGGATGTATCTGTGCAAATTTTAAAATAAAAAAGAAGTTTCAAACAAATTTAATGAGATGATAGAATGATATTAGATATAATCTCTATATGAAGATAGGTGCAAAGCAAATGAATAATAATTAGTCTTATGAGTTCATCCTTCATTCTCGTTTTCCCGCTAACAAGATATTATCAGATAAAAGCAAGTTATGTTTTCAACAAGCGCACAAGCATATTTATATTGTGTAGATATGCAAAGATAAGAAAATATATACAATACTCTCGCCAGCCTAACGACCCTTTCGCAAACTGGACAAATAATAAATAAGAACACGCGTAGTCATAGTCACGTTCCTTTTCCGGTATAAAAAGGACATTTTTTTATTATCTTGATAAACACCTCGCAATTATAGACCGATAAGGAAACATCGTGCTGTCGCAAGTATTGGCAAAACAGATAATTATAATGATATAGAACCCACAAGATGATAGAATGTCAACATCGAAATTAAGATTCCTTATCTATATTTTTCATTTTAATTGTTAAAATTTATCTTATTTTTTTAACCTTCCAGCTGGGTTGAATTTGCAAAAAATAATTTGTGTGGCAAAACAAAAATGATTTTCGGAAGCAACCAACTTTACCCCAAGTCTACAAACATTATCCCAACTTAAGATAATGTTTTAGTGCGAGGTAATTGCATGTCTGCAATTTTAACCCAGATCGGATTGGGGTTCGGAAGTGCGATGTCAGCTTCAGAGAGAAGTATAAGAGCAATACGATAATCGAGGCATGAATTCGTTATTAGCGGAGAGCCCCCACATGGAAAGTTTTGGCGCATTATATGCAAATCAGCACGTGTAGTTTGGCATGGGTCTCGACATTGGTGGTATTCGTCCCAAAGAGGGGTGTATCAGGCAGAGCAACCCTTTGGCATGGTACGCGAAACACATCCGATCGACATCCGAGAACACCAAGCAAACCTTCTATACTTGTTAAATTTCCTTTCCACGCGTACACAGATTCACACATAAACACACACATTACATTCGCATTCTACGGTATGGGTCCTGCCAAATCGGAATTCCCTCTCTCGTTCGACCGCCCTAATTTGTTCTTGCGACTCTACTCTAAAATATTTCCGTTACGTGGAATACGAGAGCTTCTCCGTGACTCGCACTCTTCATCCTGTTGGATTATTCCACCACCCCCAAGGAAGAGCAACTAGAGTATATTTTCGAATTCAACAAAATGTTCAAAGTTTGTAACAATTTCAATCTGAAAGAGTTTGAAATTAATTCTGAATTATAATCGGTTGACTGCTTCAAAACTTACCTACTAATCTAAATACCCTGCCATAAATTTTGATTACACGCCTTTTCTATGATCAACTTTAATCAATACAAAAAATGAAGACATACACGACCCTCCTTGCTCTAAACTCTATAATAGAAAATTGCGTCTGACTATACAATCCATATCTACTGGGTATATAAAAATTGCTGATCCATCTATAGATTTTTACATTCAGTGGAACGCACGAAAGTTATACTGACTTCCATAGTCATTGTCTTTAGAGATGTGTAATGTGTAATCCGAGTATGTATTCTTCATGACTTCCAAGTCACGCGTGCCGTCGAGGTCAGGGGTGTACTTACCTGAGACCGCCCTAAGGCACGCCTACCTGCGCGATTTCTACTCAAGTTACGCCTACACACCCACGCACTTACACATACGTAATGCGCTCGTGCGCCTACGTCTATACAACATTCACCTACGCCTCAACAAACGCCTACGTCTCTCCCTACCATCAAACTCCACTTGTCCTACCCCTTCCCCCAACCCCCTCCTAACCCCGATTTACCCCTGTCGTGTTGCGGACACTCATCCTCCCGAGTCTCACCTCCCAACTCCCTGCAACTCCCAACTCCCCCTATAAGCTCACAAGCCGACGCGGAACTCGCAGCTGGCGTCAGCAGGGCCACTACTACCCCAGTTTATACACTATGCGCTACGCGAGGTTGCAGATCAGGTCACCGCGAGGTCACCGGCTGACACTCAGCGGAGTCAAGGGCCTCGCATTCCCGAACCCCGATCTAGTTAGCCGATTAGCTGATAAAAGGATGGGACGCTTAAGAATGGCTGAGATAGGATTCAAAAGTGGCCCTGATAGCATTTAAAACTAGCCTCTTTAGAACTTAAATTAAGCCCTCCAAAAATGCCAAATTTTGAAAGAAACGTGTTCATGATTTTAAATCACATTGTAAGGGTAGTAATACAGAACTAGATAACCAAAATTTTTATCGAAAATGAGTGTGCATAAAAAATTCTTCAATAATCAAATACACCTTGTGGTAAAAGAAATTTTTGGAAATGTTTTTTGATACAATCATTTTTTTTAAAAGTGTTAATGAAATTTTAGTTAACATGTTGCTAAAACTTTAAGATTGTAATAATTTTTTCAACCTTTTAGCTTTGATATTTCTGGAAATTATTTTTATTTATGGCACTAACTAGTATTACGTATAGCGTTAGGATTAGTTCGATCACTTAATTCAAACAAAAAATAAATTTTCTTATTTTTTCGGATTATTAGCAAAAAATGTCTGCCCTACTGTAATAGCGCTATCTTCAATTTTTATTTTTTTGAAACAGAATCATTTTTTTGGATCCAACCTTTTTTATTCTTATTCAGCATCCTCATATCAGGAAAAAGTTTTTATTTTTGTAAAAAATTGAAAATTCGATTGTTAATCGTTATTCAAAACTGAATTTAAAAACCCATGCAATTTTAATCTCAAAATTCTTTGTCGATTTTTTCGGAAATGGCTAAATTATTTACATCAAACTTTATTTACTTACTTACCTTCTGGATAACTTTTTTCAATCAAACTTGATTGGCCTCAATTCAGCAATACTTCAGCACGGGAGTCGACTCTTGTTTCACCTTTGAATAGTGATTTCGATTTTACAGAATCTTTCTTTCCACTTTTGAAAAATTCCTGTTTTGTTGATTATCTAGTTCTGTACTACCACCCTTCATCTATTCATATAAACTATCTGGTTTTTAAGAGGAAATCCTTTGATTCATTCAACTAATAACAACGTTGATTCGCTTAGTTAGTATTTCACTGACTGAAATAATAATTTATTTATTTCAATAATTTAATATTTTTCGTGCAGGTAAAACTATTTCTTTGTCGGAAGAAAACATTTATTGGGCATATTCAATACGATCATGTCTAAATCAAGTACATTTTTTTTATTCAAGATTTTTATTCTCACATTAATATAAAATTTGAGTTAAAAAAATATTAACATACTTTTTTGTAAAAAATTGATTTTTTCAACATTTAAATTTAATAAATTGTATATTAAAGAAAGTTGATTCCAGATTTATGTAAACACATAACAAATATATTGCGAGATAAAAATCAAATTTTCGAGACTAAAATTCAGTGTCTTATCATGACTTAAATTTAGTTCTAAACAAGTCTGAATTTGGTCTGCTGGTAAAAAAAATGATCAAATTTAAGCTACTTCACTGACCTCGTAACAAAATTTATGCCAAAAATAATATCAAGCCAGTCCAATCAAGACTTTTTTCTGTGTAATTTTATGCTCGACTTGTTTTCAATTTAATGCAATTTTGTCCGTCTGAGTCTTTTACTGGAAATAATATATTAATACGGTTGACCCAAAAACAGGATAATCCTGCTGACGGTTTTATGATTATTTTAGTACCTTATTCTCGGTTGGCTGCGCTTCACATCATTCACTTTTTAATATCGTAGAGTATCTGTAGTTCCTTCAAATTAAACAAAGCTTAAAATATAGTTAAATAATGTAAACTGTACTATTTGTTTTCAGTCGAAAAGTAGGCTTAAGTTCTTCTTTTTAGACCAAAAATAGGCCTTAATATAGCTGTACGTCTAAAAGCGAGTTTAAAGTAAGGTGTAATTAAAACTATCTCTAACGAAAGCTAGACATTTTTCTGCGTATTCACAGCTATCTTCTGTCCTTCACAGAAAAGTCTAGTTTTTGTTACGCCTTAATTTAAGACCTTGCTTGACCTCAGGCTAGATTTAAGCTCATCTTACCAGGTGGAAAAGTTATGTATAGTTTATATATACACTGCAAAAACAAAGTATTATTTCAGGGCTAGATTCAGGCATTACAATAAGACTCAGAAAAAACAGTCTCGAGTGGTACTAAAATGATACCACTGGTGGGAACCCAAATTCATTTGTTTTACATTGAAGATAACAGCATGAAGTTATTATATTCAAAAACAGGTCACGAAAAAAATGATACCGTAAAAAAATATCTCTCGTTTTTACAGTGTAGTGGACAAAATGATTATATGTTTAATGTTGTCCACTATACATAAAAGATATGTATATACTTTTTCCAGATGGGTTTTGTCTTAAAGGAAGACTGTATAACTTTTTTTCGCCTAAAAAAAGACCTTGTTGTCTTGAAAAAACCCGAATTTCTTAAGTCAAAACTTTTCTTTCTTTGCAAATTAGTTCTCTAATACTTATTTTTCATAAATAGATCATCAGCCATCCAATGTCGTTTTTGATCGTTCAATGTCTCAAAGAATCTTAAGTGTAGAAAAGGCTTACTTTTACTTTGGTCATAAATAATTCATTCACTTAGGCGTTTGAGTCAATGAAGAGGCTTGAATTTAGTCATTTTTAACTTAAAGCCGAAATCAGGGCTTACTCGTAGCAATATATATATAATAATATACAATATAATTTGAGAGAAGTTTTAGGCTGCTTTTTAGGCTGAAATTAACCCCTTCATACGCCGAATTTTAATCTGGAAATTTTAAATTCCATATCACGATGTATTTGTTATGTAGCTGCATTAATTCTGTAACAAATTTCTATGAAGACACAATTAATTCAATGTTAGTGTTAAAAAGTAGCCAAAGAATAGACGGCTGCAGTATCGAGATTTTATGTTTTTAATCTTACCAACTGCGTATGACTTCATGTTTCTGCAGATTTTCTAAATTAATTACACCTAGAATTAATTTAGAAAATAATTTTCGGTGTATCTTAGAGAAATAAAATTAATTTTTTTACATAATTTTTTGGCTGACTTAATTTACGTCCAAATGAAGACTTCATTTAAGATTCTTTCAAGACTGCAATTAGATACTAGTTTTAAGCCGAAGTTGTCTTTACATTACATCTTGAAACAAGCCCACTTTGTTTTTACTGTGTGTGATCAATTTCCTAACATTAGCATTAAAAAACAATCGATTTTGTTTCACAATACCATTAGGTCTAATCTGTACACTTTCGACAATTGTCCTTTCAATATTGTATTTAAAAATCTGTTTTGCCGGCATTTCTTTATAATCAGATCATTCCTATATTTAAAATTATTATTTCTTTATAAACCAGATTGCTACAGCACAAAGTTTCCTTGTGTCGAGTTTTCTGCGCCATTCCTGAGAATTTTGTGTTTTTGCATATTGACACATATACACAGATGCAAATACACATTATTGCACATATGTAGTACACTTGCAGACAATTATAAACAGAATAATAAGCTTTTCCGCATGTAAAACGATAATGACAAAACCTACGAATTGTTATGTTTTTCTACAGTAACGTTTGTACCGAATCTTACAACAATATTTGTACAATATAAATGATAAAGCGTACCTATACGACATAGGATACCCAGATGCAATAACTTTTTTAAACAGTGTTAGCAACGGAATATTTTTCATACCGAGTACTACCAGACGATTTATGATCCACGGGAAGTGCGCACGCACCCGTCGATAATAAACCTACTCATTTCGTTTTGTGCCAACCAGTCTTTTTAAAATTTTCTTTTGCAGAATATGGTCGAACATACCTGTATGTGTATACTCTCTTATTGTCATTATGGTTATGCTCATCATTATTATGCTCATCATCATTATGGTCATCATCATTATTGTTACTATTCTTATCATAGGTACCTATCGATAAAAAAACAATAATCTTACAATGGTGTCATCATTATTCTCCGAGAATATTATTACGATTGCTCTCTGAAATCAGTTGCTCATTTTTTTCTTAGACATATATTTCATCATTAAGTCGGTCTCATTTTTCAAGTGAAACAAAAAGTGGATTATGTGCAAGACACTTCATTTTTTCGCAAGTAGAAATAATTAATCGAAATTATCGTCACGGTAACCAACTTTGGCACTGTCTTGCACTAATAATCGAATTCAAATCCAACGAAGAATATACCTATAACAGGGAATTTTGATGAAAGAATGAAATATTGTGTCTACGTGAAAATTTTGATAAACATTTTTGCGGAGGGAAATGAGATCACGTGGTAACGAGTGTGTATGTACTATTTTTTTATAACTATAATAGTTACTAGTGCTTCTCCAGGACTTCAAACTTTGATATTTCTAAAAAAGTTTGGTTCCCTTGACGTAAAAAATATTCAAAAGAAAGATCGATCCTTCAGTGCATATCTTGTGAGAGATATATCTATTTTACAACCGCACTTGTTCCCACGGGTTTCTGAATTTTTTAGAATCGCGAACCCACAGAAAAAATTAAAATATTAATTCGACGCAATCATATTTCCTCCAGAATGCACTATGTAAAACTCGAAATTTACACACATTGTCTAAAACGCTCTAAAACTCGTCTCAAAAGTACTTGTAACCACTTGAATTGTAAATTAATTTTTCGAGAAGGCACGTATCTTTGCGTGTCCATAGGAACGCAATGGGGAAAAAGAAAAGAAAAAAACGTTAATGATTATTATAATTTGTATCATTGACTCGCACATAACTTTAAAAATCGATTGTGTTATATATTAATTTTATAACAATGGATAAATCAAGTTTGCTTACTGTTTGATCAAAATTACATTTTTTTATTCATATATGAAGGTTTTTTTCTTAAAATAAATGTACTATGTACGCTTATATATACTCGTTCCTTAACTCACATGCACGATACGCGTTTTCTTCGATATATGGGTACTACTATACTTAATTTGAAGTAAGACCATTTTTTTCTGTTCTTAGAAGAACGAATGCATATCATAGTTGTAAATTAACAATTTGTGAAATAAAACTGCAAACTGCACTCAGAGAAATTATCTTTTGTGCAAAAGGATGTTACTTGGCGTGAATGGAAAAATATATTCACGTCGTTCAAAACAAAACAGGCAAGAGGGCGATGCTTTTGTTTCAAGACGACTTTTTCTCTGAGTGAATTTGTGTTAATTTGACGGTATTTATTCTTCATTTATTCCTTTCGTTTCAACAAATTTTCCGCTAACTTATTAATATAAAAGACATTTTCAGAATGTCAAAAAAAATCTTACAGGCTGATGCTTTCTTGTTTATTTTATATTTTTGAAACACTTGCACTTTAAATTATTTGTATGAATTAAAAAGCTAAATACAAACATATTTAATTATTTGCAACCTGAAAATATCCGTAAATTTCATCTGCCAAAAGCGATCCATGTTTCAATAGGGTTTTAAAGTACAGAAGATATCTACATTCTCAAATAACTTTTTTTAAAACATAGTTGGTTTATGAAGAAATAATTATATGATTTAGCAATTTCTGTGATTAAATATTGCAGGTTTTATAGATCCTTACTTTTCGATGATGCAATCTTGAATATTTCTAATTTGATATTCAGCGGTTCAGAATCGACATTAGGCTGGCCCAAAAAAAAAGTTTCCAAATTTTTTGCGGCACCCCCTATTTTGTTAGGTTCCCAAAAAAGTAAACACGCCTTTTTTTAATAATAAGAGGGACCATCAACCCCCTAAAGTTTCCCATAAGAATAACTTGGGGAAAAACACATTTTTGTAAATTCCGTCCAAAACGTGAAAGTTTGTGATAAACTGTATAGCCAATATACTTTCATGGTCTCATGAAAACTCTTCACGGAATACTAATCTATGATTAATTTTTTATTTCAAACCCCATTTCATGGTGCCACAAGAACTATCCCATGCAAGTGCAATGAGAATTTTGCTGAATATTTTCCTTAATTACGACTTTTTTTCATTTTTTTCATAGATGTTCATTTGAACAATTTTATTTTCATAGAATATCGAAAATTAATGGTATTTAGTTAATGTTTTGGTGTATTTAATGAACTTGAAGAGTGTATGTTTTTATTTCAAATGTTTTTTTCTCGTTTACATCATTTTTTTTTATTTAAATCCAACTTTTTAACGGAAAAGGCTAGAAAGTCATATTTTCTTGCTAGTTTTTAACAAGTTTCAAAACGTTACCCTAAATCTTAATTTTTATGGGTTTCTTCTTATTGCTTAAATAATTTTTGTTTGTTTAAATAATTTATTACCTTATAAAATCACGACTTAATGGTATTTTCTGATTGTTTTGGCCCAACGTGTGAATGTAAAGAGTTAATATTTTTTCATTTTAGTTGTCTATTTATTGTTTACGTAATTTAATAAGAACAATTAAAAATAACGAATATATGTTCTGAAATAGGTGCTCACATTCATCAGGCCATATGGTTCAGAAACTACCATTAATTTGTGATATGATAAGATAATAATTTTTTCAAGAAATTACAAATTATTTCAACAATTAACTGAAGGTTAAAAAATCTTAGAATTATAAGAATGTAATGGAACTTATTGAAAAATGGCAACAACAAAAAACTTATCTAGCTTTTTCTTGTCAAAAGTTGGATCTAAGCAATTGTAAATTGTCTTAACAACAGACAACTAAAATGATAAAATTCACTCTTTAAATTCATAAATCATTTATAGAAAATACCAATTTTATTATAAAATAAGAAGTACCTTAGAGAATGTAAGATATAGTCTAAAATTTTGAAACTATTTTAAAAACTAGCATGAATGTACGATTTTCTAGCCTTTCCGTTAAAAAGTTGGATTTAAACAAAAAGAAACGATTGAAACAATGAAAAAACAATTTAAATAAAAATATGCACTCTCCAAGTTCATTAAATACTCCATAGCTTCAATAAAATACCCTTAATTCGCGATATTCTATCTATGGAAATGAAATTGTTAAAATGACGAAAAATTTTTTAAACAGTCAAAAATTATTTAAAAATACATGATATCTTTGTTATTTATTCATTTATGAGGATCTATGAAAAAAATGAGGAAAAGTAATAATGAAGGGCAGTATTCCGCAAAATCCTTATTCCACATGCATGGGGTAGTTTTTAGGGCACCATGAAGGGGACGCAGGGGGTTGAAATGAAAAATTATTAATGGATTAGCATTTCTCGAAGAATTTTAATGAGATCATGAAAGTATTGCCTTTATTGTATTACGTACATTTTCACGTTTTGGACGGAATTGACAAAAATGTGTTTTTTCGCCATGTTATTATGGGAAACTTTTGTTTTTTGGGCCACCCTCATCGACCTTTTTAAATTGAGAACGCTTTGAATTTAGCATTGTTTAATTTAAAACAATTAAAATTTAAAAACGTACTGCTATCTTTTACATTAAAAGGCTTTGCCATAAAAACTGTGTCTAAAATTTCGATGGCTACTACTTTCTCTCTTTCACGTTATATAATTTTGAATGTTTTACTTTGGAATACTATTGTATTCAGAAAGTCTTAAAATTAAACTTATTCAATACAAAAAAATGCTCGATTTAAAATTGTACCATATTAACATTTGAAGGACTGACATTCAAAAGTACCTGACCAATATTTTCCAAATTTTTCATGGCGACGAAAAAAACACTCCTATTTTGCTTATTATCAGAATTTTATCCATTCAAATTAAGAATCCGATAGTTTACAACGCAAAAAACATTACTGTGAAGTTTTTCGATCAAATTTGTAATTAGCTAATAATGATGGGCCTCCAAATTTTGCAAGTACCTAACCCCAGCAACTGACCCCTCGGGTGAGGTTTTCTACCATTTTTGAGGATTTTTATTGAAAAAATCTAAAAGTAATTTTAGATTTTTACTATCGGCGTTTGATTAAACAATGATTAGACATTACAAAAAAACAAAGAATTTCAACATTCTTGTGGGTTAGGTACTTTTGAATGGCAGTCCTTTATTTGATTGTCCACTTGGATAGATGTAATGGTTAGAAATAGAGTTTTTGGTCAGTGAAATTATAACGGAGTCCCCCGGCCGCTAGCGCCGTTGTTTCTACTTTTCCTTAACTTGACTTAATCTAATTACTAGATATTACAAAGAGCTGCAAAGAATCGATAGTGCGCGAAAATTGACTCCGGGCCAGGATTCGAACCCTGGCCGCTGGTGTTTCTCCACCAGCACGCTGTTTACTGCGTCACGGAGCCTGTTAGTCACCAAGATTCATTTGCCTTGTAGAAGCTCGAATTTTATTTTATTCTGTACCGTTAAAAAATTTCAAATTTTTTGGTTTTTGAAGGCCTAAATTAAAAACTTTGAATGGCTGGGTAGAACCTGGTGAATGCAAGAGAATTTTTTCTGAGACTCAAGTATCCAGTAGCCACCTTACATCTACAACCACATTTACAGCTTTTAACGTAGTATTTTAACCCAACTTTCAGATATAATTTTTATAATATAATCAGATTTTCTCAAAATTGACCTAGAAAAAGTAATTTTAAATAAGTTGATAACATTACAATCTTTGTTCGCTCAACTTAGTTCTCTTACCCAAAACACATAAAACAACATGACAGACATTTCAGTACTGAGATTTGAGTTCCTTCAAACATACTCATCCTGAAGGAAAATAAAAACGGTAAATAACTCAGACGATTCTCCATTAATCCTTTGCCGATCGCAACAAAATAAAACCAAAAATAAAAATCTCTATTTTGCTCCTCAGGTTTCCCTAGCTCTGGGTCTGGACGCGAGTGGCTGGAATGCCCTAGTGGAGCGAACAGCCGCAGGGAATGGTGGACCTGGAGGTGACGGATCATCCCTTTTCTCCGAAGGGTTTGCCGGAATCGCAGGTCTTGCCCGAAGATGTGGAGTATGCCTCGCAACTTTCCCCACAGCTTTTCTTCTCCAAAGGCATGCCGTGCTCCAGCACGCTGGTCCTCCTGGAGACGATAAACCCTTCACCTGCGAACAATGTGGACAACGTTACCGCTATCGATCCGCCTACGTCAAGCACCGAGAACAAAACCACCGAGCTCGTCTTCCCGCCGACAAGCTCTTTACCTGCGACGTCTGCGGTATGCAATTCAGGTATCTTAAATCCTTTAAGAAACATAGGTTGAATCACGCACTTGAGCGTCTTCAGAGAACACCAGAGTCATTAAGAACATCCGCTGCTGAAAGAAGTGACCAAGTCTCCAGCACTGGAGAACCTCTCCAAATGGAAACTGGAAGTGATGCCAGTCCAGTCAACGTGGAGGACCTGTCAGGAGAAAATTCAGAAAATACCTGTAAAGAAGAAATCGTTTCAGAGACAGCTTGTCTTCAGGAGAATCCCGAAACTACTGATACCATCGCAGGTAATGGAGCCAGCGAACCTGGAGAACCAGATGATGGTGGCCTTGATGATGAGGTTCGAAGAGAACCCATGGAAGCCACTGTTAGTGTTGCCAGGACTCACGAATCCGATAGAAGGGAACGACGATTTGCCTGTCCGTTTTGTGGAAAATGTGTCAGGTCAAAGGAAAACCTGAAACTTCACGTCCGAAAACACACTGGAGAACGACCCTTTGTTTGTCTTTTCTGCGCGAGGGCATTCGGAGGAAAGAGTGATCTCACCAGACATCTACGTATTCACACCGGTGAACGTCCCTACCACTGCGAGATGTGCGGAAAATGTTTCGCTCGGGCTGATTATCTATCCAAGCACCTCACAACCCACATCCATCAACGCTAATCCAGGCAAAAATTCGGCAACCTCCTTCCTTCTACCTTCCCATTTCTTTCCAACGCTCCAGCTTTTCCTGTTATCAGCGCGAAGAAAACGCTTCCATTGAGACATCCCAGCTCGAATCTGATAATTCCCAGTGGATCTATAAATGGAATAATTAGGAGTGAATAGGATTGTTGGATTTCGAGGCTCTTAGTAGGATGGATTAATATTTGGAATATTGATGCTTTCCAGCAGAAGGAACTGGACATTTTAAAGCCTTTTAATTAAAAATAATCCAAATTTTTTTAAATGAATGCAAAAGATGTTTAAGTTTGCTTCGTTCGGAGACTAGTAGTTTTTCTCAGTTATTATTTTCGACTTAGATATTCATTTGCTTAGTAAGACTAACCATTTATCTGAAAGAAATTTGTCTACAGAGCCTCGGAAATAAATTAGTTACCACCTTGCCAAAGCTGGCGAGAAATTCTGCGATTTTATCTTTGGATTTCTGAGCTTTTACGACAAAAATAGTCAATCGAGAGGAAAATAATTGCAGCCGAAGTGGTGATTCCCCATCGATTGAAGCGCGGATCGCGTCTATATAGAGGTAGCGGAGAAAAATATTAAGTGAAAAAAACAGAATTGTATCCATCCAGCCCACGGCCCACCAAGATGCGTCAATTACGAGATAAGAAACTAAGAAAAAAGAGAAGAAGATAAAACAGATAAAGATGAAAAGGCACATACGGACTACGATCCTAATTTCGAGCCTTGCGGCAAAGGCCAAGGGCCTCTAAACGTAGACATCAGAAAGATTTCTATGTACATTATGCTAGTGAGAATAATTTGTGATAAGGATCAATTTAAACCAAAGAACGCGACGACGCGGTAAACAAGATAATGGTTATAAGCTCTATTTCCTCTTCCTGCAATAATAATACCATTAGTTCTTTTTTGTTGTCGTTGTTGTTATCGGTCTACTTCTTCGTGTGACGAATATCCGAAGAGTGATACGTACGTTATTATACCTATCCTAGACGTAGTAACTACTGTATGATATAATCGAGTGTAACTCATAGTTTCTCCCAACGAATAATCCGATCTTAAAATTAGGGAAAAAATCGATCGATCGCGATTTTATACGTAAAGGACGAGTCGCGGAGAAAACACGACGCGTGCACTAAACGGAAGTACGCGCCACAATTTCATTTTTGATAAAATATCTTGCAATGTTTATATGGAAAAATTATTTTTTATTTAATTCTATAATAGCATTTTCTTTAATACAAATTTATTTTACAATTTCCATTTTCTTATTAAAAAGAGGATAATTAATATAACTAAATCTGAAAGCTTTTATGTCAAAGAACATCTTTTGGAAGAAAGATAATTTGTAGGGCATTTAAAATTTTTAACTTTAGGAATTTTAAGGCATTCAAAATATAATTATTAAACATAATAATTTGAAACTTAATTTTTTCTCTTCAGAGTTCTGTCAAGAGTTTTGATTATTTTAAAAAATGTTGCTCAACCTCACTTTCAAACTAGAAAGGATCTGAATGTTTTAATTCTGCAGTTTTTCTTATAAACAATTTTCATGTTCCTTCAATACTAAAACGCTTTGTTTAAGTGATGTACTTCCGGAAAATGTGCCGGTGCCTTTGAATCCCGAATCTCTTCCAATGAAAAATTCAGTTTTCGTTATGTTCGTCTTATTCGTGTAGGTTCAAAACTCGCTTATCTTGTAAATTTGTCGTCGAAAGTTGGGAGGTAACGTCTTTACTGCACGGTCTATACAGTCCTTTACTAAATTTCCTTTATCGTTGTCCGTTGTAAAATATACATTTGCCGCGAACGCGTGTACAATAATGAAAGAGTGCCGACATTTTTTGCGATTTGCATTTTTTCTTTCGTATCTCTCTTTTCGTTCATCCTAAACAAACTAAATCAAACATCAAGTTATTCTAAATAAAAGTTAATTTGTAAAATGTAATTCAAATATTTTATGCTTCACCTACTCAGAGAATAACTTGAATCTATCTATCTAGAATACATAAATCTATAATAAAATATTATGAGTGCTGAGTCTAACAATTGGGCTAGGTGCAGAAAATATTTGCTTTTCAATTACTTTCCATTATTTTAGTTATTAAAATTAAAATAAAGCAAGTGCATTGCTCTGCAAAAAACTTGCATACGCTGTTCATGATCTGAGAAGAATTGAACACACTCTAACACATTTTTGTAAAAGAGTTTCACGTATAAGATTCTTCTATTGGGTTTCATCCATATTTTAAAAATAAATACGAAAAAATGTTCTATTCAAAAAATTGTCGGCATTTGTTCCAAGTCCGACGCGTTTAGAAGGCGGTAAACGAAGTTGAATCACGAAGGTGCTACCTAATGATTAAGGTCAATCGCGAAATGCCAGTCGGTTCTTTTTCGCAAAGTCGTTAAAAGCTGTGCCAAAGAAATTGTGACAAATTCAATTCACAAAACGTGAGGCGGAAAAAGAAAAACTATTCGTCCACTTTCCCTCCATAAAAAAGCGACAGAGACTGACTTGGTATTGCGGAAGACTACTTAAGCTAATTAAACGTCTTCAGGTCTAAGGTTGCAAAGAAACATTTTTATCCTCGCTTCGCAGGATACCTACATCCGCTACATTAACGAAAATCGACGAATCGAGCACAGAAAGAAAGAGATAAAGAAATAGAATATAAATAGTATTTATTAATTTCTAAGATTCTTTTTGGGTAATTTTAAATCGATAAGTTGAGTTTGTTAATCATTAAAATCTCAAGAGATCACAAATTGATGAGTTTGAGGCAAAGAAAGAATCTGGAAGTGAAAGAACTGTCATAAAGTTAAATTTCTTATTTCTATTCTCCTTTCGTCGATTTGTTCGTTGTCGGTCGTCTCTAGTAAGAAATAAAATAATAAGTAAGAAGCAACGAAACAATCGCGACAAAACGGCGAACGAGGAAGTCGAGACGTCCGTCGTTTGATCGCTTCTCGAGCAAGACGATTCCATGGCGCCTGGAGTCTGACGGTTTCGATCATTAATTCAACTTAACGTCACTTGCTGCACCGCATCCTTTTCTCTGTTCTTCTCTTTTGTCCAGGAAAGACGGTAGACTTTTCCAGCTAAATCCGAATTGCTACTTAACCTATGGCAGGATATTCCTCATGCATTAATAATAATTTTAGAATGAAGAATAATAATCTACTTTCCAAGGATCGATAATATTTCTGGTGCAGCAGAAATGCAGAAAATTATTCATTTTAAGAAAACAAAAGAGACTTTTTTCAATTAAAAAATAAAAACATAAGTAACCATCCGTGTATGCTTAAAACTTTTCTTACCCGATGAAAATATTTAAACAGTTATTTTTTGACTCTTTAAGTCGAGACGAGATTTCAAGAATAAAGACTAAAGTGGGTTTATTGGTTTTTAATAGCGGCATTCTTTCAATGAACGTACCCGAGAAAAAAAGTCCCATTGAGATCCCATTAGGATTCCAATAAAGACTCAATAAGGAAGTGGTTACGAGACAAATCAGTACTAAAAGTATCAACTTTTCCTAAATTTTTTTAAAAGTCTAAATAGGGACAAAGGTACTGAAAAATTTCAAGTTTATTGTTTGTTTTTATTTATAGAAGTGCTCATGGTATTTATGTACCGAAAACTGCTGCTAAAATAGGACTAAATCCGTCCGATTTTAATGAAACTTGTTAAAGGCAAACGTACTAAAAAGTATCTCTTAATTAAAAAAAAAATGTTTTCAAGTCCAAATTTATGTCCAAAAATAATTTGGAAACAACCTGCCGTGGAAGAATTCAGAATTGAGAACTAGCAACACAGCAAGTTTTTTTTGAACTTTTTTCCTATTTAGAATTTTTAAAAATGTTAAGAAAAGTTGGTACTTTCGTATTGATTTGTCTAATACTCAGTACTTTTTTGTTAGTAGGACTTCATTCGGAATTATAATGGGATCCCGATGGAACTTTTGTTATACTCAGGTAAAAGTTTCGAAGCATATGTCTTTGTAATATTTAGCGTTTACTAAATCAGTATTAATTTCTGTTCAATAACAAAACATTTTTAGCATAATGATTCAAAATTCAATCATTTGTTTAGGCTTATCAAAATACTACTTTTTTTAACGCTCTTGAGTTAAGGGTTAATTAATTTCATCAAAGATCAGTGAATAATATAATCAAAAAGAAAAATTAATTTTTAATAAAATATACAGAAAGAGAAATTATCTATCCAATAAAATATCGCTTTTGTCTCTTTTTCTGTAATATAGCTACATAAGTACAAAAATAAACGCACAAAACCGATTTTGATGATCGATATAATACGGGTGCTTTTAAACTCTTTAACAATAAATGATTGACAAAAAAAGGAATCATTCATAGAAGCTAGAAATATATTATTTCACCTGAAGCGATGAGATTCGAACAGATGTTTTTCCAGTATATAAAGTCTCGATTGGTCAAACTGAGTAAAGGCGATTTATTCGAGCCAGTGGTTTTCAAGCAAAATTCTGTTAGCAGAGATAGGTCTGCGAGTGATTGTATATCGACACGAGAGTCAACACTCTCTTAACAAAGTCATACTGGAAAATATTATCCTTTCCTTTGTGAATGTACTCTCTGACGAGCAAATCCACCCTCGACATTACTGTTAACAAGTGACAATCCAATTGCGTTAATTGCGACGCAGGTACAAACGCTTATTTTCCATTTTCTTTTTTAATCAACTGTCAATTGGTAATTGACTTTGTCTTTCTATGTAATCAACTTATCACTTGTCCGGAAACAAAATAATTTCAAGAATAGCATTTGAAAAGTCCAGAAATATTTTTAATTTTCAAGACATTTCAAAGTTTGGTAAATAGCAATCGAAATGTATTAAAATTCAGTGTTGTCCAAGTTATACAAAAGGGAACTCGTTACAGTTAGATTTACTGATCAGTGTTACTTAAGTTATAATTTAAAACATGAAAGCGAAATAATCCTAGTTTTTAAATTTGGAATGATTCATAGTTGAAAATGTAAAAAAATCCATTCCCCTGAGTGAAGAAATTCAGGAATCAAAGCTTGAAAATTATTTTTAAACCCTTACAATTAAAGTTCAACATTTTTAAGAATATTTCAGTCCAAGGCATTGAATCTTAAAAGGTTTTCAAATTTCTGAATTTAATAAAAGCTCTCGAATTGAAAAGAGCATAAACTTATGATAATATAATTGAAAATTGGAATTATCTTAAAACCTCAATTCTTTAAATTAAAATATTGGACAATGATAATTTCAAAAGATTGAAACTTAAAACATTTAAAGCAGGCTAATCTTTCAACTTTCAATTTCGACTGATTTATAATATAAGTATTTCAATGTCAAACTTACAACAATGAAAACTTTGCAACTTTGGACATTTTTAGTTTGAAAATTTTTCGAAATTTAAAGTTTTTAATTACATAGGTCTTCAAATTTGCATCTATCTGAAGTCAAATTTGTTATAGGTACATACATGCTTTGAACTTGTAAGAGATTGAAAAAATTGTTCAAATTTGAATGCTTCAGCAGTACATTTTACATAAAGTTATTTACTTGTAGTCCACTACTCCCCAACACTGCTAAAATCATATTATTAATTGATTAATATTTCTATAATTTGTTTTTACAATACAAAAACTTTACATGAGTTGATTTTCCTATTTCATGTATTTATTCTATTATGTGTAGATTGCGTGATATCCAATCGTCTTTCAAATAAGATTATCGAGCAATGACACTTTAGGAATTAATTTGAAGATTGCTCAATTCAATTTAGATTATAAGTATTGCTTTTCCCTTTGATAAATAAGAGAATTATATTTACAGTCTCCAAGAATCTGTGAAACTAAATATGTGATATGACTATAGTTTCGATTAATCTAATTTAATTCTCAAATAAAATTAGTTTTATATATTTATTCTGAACTGGAAATATGTGCCTTTGACGGCGTAACTTGTCAACGATTAACAATACAACGATTGAAACTTTTTATCTCATATTTATTAAGAGAAAATATTAATTTATAGGGGGTGAGAATGCTATCCTTTCGAAATTAGAATACAAATGATAAATGAGATTTAGTCTTTTACAATCACTCGAAAACCCGTTATCTCAAAACAAAATTTCACAATCAGTACCTGAAGGAAAATACGATGAATTGTTTAAAGCAGAGATTAATTAATTAGAGCAAAAATCTTCAGCGAAACGAACGAACCAGGCGACATGGAATTTATGGGCATTTAAAATGATTAGCTAATTATGCAACACCAAATAAGTGGTATGTAGATAATATACACATACAAGAAAAATTCTAATATATATTATATAAAGGAAGAATATAATCTATCACTGAAAACGTTTGTAAAAATTGATTCCGAAATCATTTAAAAACTGAAACAAGAGTTGTAGTATAAATTCAAGCCTAGACTAAAAGGATGAAAATTGTTATTCTAAATCCAAAAAAATTTAAATTTTCATTTTTTCGAAAAATGTCTTCAGTGCTGGATAAAATTTCGCGAACGATGACGATGACGCAGACGAAATGACGAGGATAACTTTATTATATATGGAGATATATTTAATGAATGTTCCTATATTTATACTGTAAGTACATAATAAGTGTATTAAATTGATATATTCGATGGTGGTTTCAAGTTTTTACGACAAAAAAAATGAGTGTCTCTCTAGATAATAGCCGACGTGATGTTAGTAAGTAAAGGTGAGTGAAAGTTGTGTAAAGGCGACAAAACAGCAGGAATCCTACATGTGTATAGGTGAACTAGAAACGAGAAAAAAATTTCTCGTTCAAAAGTGCAGTGACGCGTAAAATGGCGTAGGCGAAGCGAGGGTCTTCCTATACTGACTGAACGATCAGATGTGATATACGCGTAAGAAATAATTAATTGATAAATATTTACTGCAATCGTATAAAATATAAATGTAATTAATATTACTAGTATGGTTACGATATACAAACATTATATCTATATACTGTGTATAGGTAGATAGGTGCATATACAATGTTTTTAACCAGTTTATCGATGTTCCGAGGATCTAGCTATTACGCTAGTAAGTAGTTTTACTCTCGAAACTCCAAGCCCAAGACCTCGTCGATCGCGTTCACGAGGTTCGATTCTATTTCATTAAACTCTGAACCTAATGAATTTCTTGTATCAATCACAAATTATTTACAAAGTATCTGATTTGGGTAAATACAAATTTATTTGCAAGATATAACATTGTATTAGGCTCGGAGCCTAATGGAAATTGATATAGACAGAAAGAAAAGATTCTTAGGCTCCTAAAAACATTGAAGAAGTTTTGATTTAAACTTCCTCAAGGGATATAGGAGTCTTTCAGTATTTTTAAAAGACCAGATTTCTGTCAAATTAAATACTGAGGTCAAAGACAAAAACTTGACAAGTCTAAATAAAAACGAATGCAATTTCGATTATAAAAACCTGACATGACTAAATGAACGCGCTCGGGAGATCGATGGATATTTTGAGTTTATTGTAAAGAGTGGTTGATTAATAATAATTAATTAAAGGAAATCTTTCTTCGAAAAAAAACTCAATGTCCAAAAATCGATGAAAAAAAAGCGATTACAGGCGCTCCATGCAATAACAATTTGCTCAATCCTCGGCGTCCGTCGGTCCGTCCTTCCGTACGGAACGACTAATATTTTAGGAGACAGTTCTAGGCAATAGTAGAAATTAGTGAATCTTTAAGAATAATCCGACTTTAAATGTAGCTGAACGAACTTTCTCTCTATTTTCATTCTCCTCCAGTCTCGGTGTCTTCGATGTCTACTATTCTAAAGAAGGAAAAAAAAAGTTTAATATTCCCCGTATCTGTGTATAGCGTCGAACCGATTCTCTTACGCAGCGCGGTTGCAAAATGTATCACTGAAAACGTTGCACCAGCCACGCTTCGTAAAATTCAATGAATGAAAGTTTCTTCTGAAAAATAAGATTTCCCCAAGGGAAGGAGCGACGAACAGTCTCAAAAACTTTCCTTTCTTCGAACAAGGCTCGGTTGAGACTATCATACCTAAGGGCGTTCGTGAATTTTCAGTTCACTGAATCTACATCAATTTTATCGGATTTTTTTACTGTATCTAATTGTGAAAAAAATTATTTATTGATTAATAGAACAAGTAACAAATAGCATCTGAAGCAAGGTCAAGGGATACATAACTCTCATTGTATGTACAGATGATTGCAACATTTGAAATTGGAATTACTAAAAATTTCAGAATTTTAAATTGACACTCATAGAAAAAGTTGTCTTGAAACAAAAGCATCGTCCTCTTGTCTGTTTTATTTTAAACCACTTGAATATCTTTTTTACACAAATTGTTTGACTGCAAGATTAGGTGAAGTTTGTCACAAAAGGATAATGGTTGCTGCAAAACGATACTTTTTGAGACAAATGAAATTCCTTTTAACCTTCAATTTAAGAGGAACTTTAATTTGTGTCAAGAAGCATCCTTCTGACATAAGAGGAAATTTCTATGAGGGCAAGCAATGCAAACTTGTAAATTTTAAATTTCAATCATTCAAAATCGCAAAATAAGTATGAAATTAAAGATTTTATTCAAAACATTCAAAATTGAACAATTTAAAAATAACTATATAAAATATGATATAGTTAAAAATCCTCTCAAATCAAACGATTGAAAAGTAAACCATTTTTTCATTACAATTCGACTGCACCATACAATATGGAATCGAGTTCTGGTAAGTTCGTATGTCCGTACAAAAAATCCAGTTACGGTTATTATGTATATAAAACATCAGTTTAGAGTTGCTCTGTGTGTGGAGTCAAGTATATTTTTTGACAATTCGATTTCTCGTAATAAAATAAAAACGCAGACCTTTCTGCAGCACGTAATAAAATATTAACAAATTCTATACAATAGTCAATATTGTCGAGAATTTTATAAAATTTTAATATATACCTGCTCCCAAGTAACACAACCTCTGACAATAACATGATTCAAAAGGAACAGGTTACTAGTTCAAATTACACACGAAGCAGTATAAGGAGATCCAACTCTAATATAAGGATACCCCCCATTTTTCCGTGCCCACTTCCTATAGCATATCCACAGCATACCAGATTACGTATTGTAGCGCCTCTCAGGACAAAATTTGAAACTGTTGAAACCCAACTCTAAAACCTATGTTATAACGGTTTCCGTAAGAGGCTCTAGAACACGTAATCCGAAGTGCTATAGGATGTGGGCACAGAAAAGTGGGGGTACAATTTTCCGAAATGGCCCATAGAGTTGGATCTCCTTATACTACTTCGTGAAATTACATATGAGTATGCTGACGTCTTAGTCAATGTCTGGCTGTCTTTTTTATGTTAAAAGTCAGTTTGACCAATAACCCCAGAATAAAACTAAAAATGTAGAAATCGGTAAGGCTTTTGAAATTTAGAGTTGTATTTCTCAAAAACTAAAACTTATTACCTTATGGATGATTTGAATTATTTCTTGACTTCAAGTCGGATATTGTTATTATAACATCTGGTTAAAGTTAGATGTCGAACAGTTTTGAAAAAGCTTGGTATACATACAAGAAAAAATATGTAATATTGCAACTTTCTAAAGAAATAAGAGCATATGATGTATTTCTCCCTTTGTATTTTTCAGATAAAAATTATAAAGTGGACAACTTGAATAGCAACAATAAAAAATTAATACTTTTCAAGTGGAAATCTTAAACGTTGAATAAAAGGTTATGACGTTATGTCAATAAAAATACAAAAAGCTACCATGACAGTTTATATGATGTTAGGTAAATTTCACTAATGATATTTTTCATCAGCTTCATTCTCGGATTATGACGTGATTGTCAGGTAACGATGTTACCTGGGCTGCCGAGCGGCCTGGTTTTGTTTATTTTATCACCAAAAGTACAAATGTGAAAATCGACAAAAATGGACTTGATTCCATACACAGAAGAACTCCAACCTGATGTGTTATACAGAATAACTTTGACTTGATTTTTTTGATACCATATCACATGAGTGGTCGAATTGTGTTTTTCTTTTACAAATTTTACAAATTATGTTCAAAATTAAACAGTATTTCAATCCGTTTTAAGTATGAATGTAATGATGTAGCATTTTTAGTTTGAGCTTAAAAAATGTTAAAGTATTAGTATTTCTGAACTATATTCTTTTTTCAAACTGGAATTGTACAAATCCATGACGTAACTTCCAAGAATTTGGAATTAAAAACTTGAAGTGTTCAACTTGGAAAGTTGTCAAATTGCTGTCGTAAAAATTTTGTAAATTTGGATTCATTACTTCAAATTCAAATGTTCCAAAATATACAAGTTGATATGTAACCTTTTAAATTGAATGCTTCTCGCATTAAAAATGATCAATATCTATTTCAAAATTCTAAAAATTATGATAACTTGAGACAATTATTAAATGTCTAATTATCACAATTTAAATCTTT
>CAKNWT010096313.1:0-12836 GCA_932066315.1 Andricus coriarius | reverse complement strand
TCATTTTTTTAAGTGAAAAATTAATTTTTTTAAGTAAAAAATTAATCTCTTCAATTGAAAATGTAACTATTTCATTTTTAGTAGAAAATTTATCGTTTTAATTCGCAAATATACCCCTTTATCTAAAAATTCGTTTAGTTTGTGGAAAATTAGTCTTTTATTGTAGAAAATTTAACGTCCTGGTAGAAAATTCAACTACTTGATTGAAAGTTGAACTACTTGGTTGAAAATGTCATCTTATTGGTTAAGGATGTAACTATTTTGTTGAAAACTCTTTTTTTAGGTTAAAAATTAATTTTCTGAAGTAACGATTTCATTTAATCTTTTATTGAAAATTCAACTATTAAAGTTTTTATTAAAAATGTATCCTACATATTTGGTTTGAAAATTAAACTGTTCGAAAAAAAGTTCAACTAAATTGTTAAAAATTCATATAATTGGAAGAAAATTAAACTATTTTGTTAAAAAAAAAAACATGTATAAACAGAACATGCCAAAGACTTCTGCTCAACAAATATGTATCCACGTCGTCATTTGTGATCCTCAAAATTTAAAAATGAATCAATAAATTTGTTAATAATATCATTTGAAGAAATCTTAGGTGAAAAACATTACAAATTAAACAATTAAATAATTTTTAAATCAGACATTGTTTCATTAGACGTCAAATTATTTATATTTTAAGCCGTTTTAAAATAATAATTCTATAATTATTATTTATACATTAAAGTACAACACTCTTTTTCACAAATTAACAATTTAAAAAGGAAAAAATACAATTGTAAAGTTGTAAATTTAAATGTAGGATGCAGCACTCTGCCATTTTCACGATTCAATCGAATGCATTCTATTTATAACAATTTAGCTCGTAGTTGTTCACTTTTCCATATCTGCTTTATATTCGCCTTTTTATAATAAATAGTCCAATATTGCCAAATATTTAAAAAAATTCTTTTTCATTATAAAACAATTTAAAATTGAATGAAGGTTGAAAATAGGTTCTGTAGTTGCATTTAGATGTTTCAAATTATTTACTACTAAGGCCAAAGTACAAATCTTTCATTATGGAGAAAATAAATTTCAGAATTTTTACTCCAGCCATGACCGGTTTAAACAGGCAGTGGAGGAGTCAGGGGGACCGAGTGACGTCAAGCCATTGTCAAATTTCCCTCTCCGCTCCGTTCAACTGGGAAGTGCACACCTGTTGAAGGAGTATCGAAAACCCGACACGATCGCGAGTCGATATATCGACTTCTCGAGCCAAAGTCGAGTCAAGCTAAGAGCGACTCGATCTACACCCGATACGGGAGGCTAGGATCGAGTCGGGATCGTGTCGAGATCGGGAAATATCGCTCGACGGCATCACTAGAACCAGTGGTAGTTACGCAACTCCCGGGATGGCAAGCATGTTAGTCGCAGGTACCTTCTTCAATGCCGACAGATTTGTAGATCCAATATGTCAGAGAAGACGCTTGTACCTGCTTCGGAGAGACTTCTTCACTGATGCTATGTCCTGAATGCGGCACTGTGGCACGCCTGGATATGTACAGGTCTTTCCAGTTTCAAGATGTCTAATAAGACTCATATCCACAAGCTCTGGGTTCCTGGGAACGTTAGTAATTTATCCTCGCTTTATATGAATCTTGGCACACCAGCTCTATTTCAAAGTATTTCATAACTAATTAATAATTGTTGAAACAATTTTTGTTCCCCTTTAGATCGTAAAAAAGTATTATTTTTCGCGATAAATGATACAGTTAATGTATTTCAAGAATAATATTTATTTTCAAAGATATTTGTAAATTATTTAAACAATTTTCCCTTTTTCAAAGACCCCCCTCCCCCCGCTAAATTGTAAAAAGTTATTATTTTCTGAAATTAATGACACGTTTAACGAATGTTGAGAGAAATGCATGTCTTTAAAGCTATTTGATAATTATTTAAACAATTTTCTTTTTTTTTTAACAATTTCGGCCCCTGCTAATCTTAAAAAGTTACTACTACCTGGAATCAATGACGCAGTTAATGAATTTAGGGAGTGATGTTTTGTGTGAAAGACAGTTTAAAATTATTGAAACAATGTTCAATTATTAAAACACTGGTTTGCTCTGTAAATCTGAAAAATTACTATTTTGTGGAATTAATGATGCAGTTAATGAATGTTAATAGCGATATTTATGGTGGAAGACATTTTTGCAACTATTTAAATAATTAATAATCATTCACTTGCTCCTTTTGAGAGGAAAGGTGGAGGACAAGTTATATCATTGTTTGAATAATTGCGAACTGTCTTTCACAAAAATATCACACTTAACATTCATTACCTGCGACATTAATTTAAGAAAAAAATAACTTTTCTTGAAATTCATTTATTCACTGTATGATTTATCGCGGAAAATAATTGTTGACAATTTACACTCGAAAAAAATGGTTTAAACCAGTAAAATTGTTTAAACAATTGAAAATTGGTTTTAGAAAACTTGGAATCTTTATGACTTATCGAGCATAAATAATTACCTGAGTAAAAGTTGAAAAAATACCACCTTTAGCATTTATTTGACATGAAACTGACATTTTGCATTTTAGGGGCATTTTCCAGCCACACGGCCAAACTTTAATTTACAAAAAGTTGATAAAAAGTACTTCCTTTTTTTAATTTTTTCAAAAACCGAGATTTTCCTATTTAAATCCCCATGTTAATTTCAACAGCACGGGGGTACGGGTTAATGTTGACCGATTTGAAAAAAAGTTAGGAATTTCTCTTTCTGGAAACAAACAAATTGGGGGCGATCGGTTACCAAAAGTCGAATTTTTGGACCACCGTAATTGCACTGAATTTTTAAACCTTCGCTACTTGCACATTGTACAATGCAATTAATATAATGAGATTCACAAAATGTAATGTTGAAAACAAAATGAATACTATTTTGTTTTTCCTTCTTATACACCAGTTACAAAAATGTAATTCTAATTTAATCATTACTGCAGACGTAGAATACAATTTTAGTATGCTTAATAACTTTTATTAATAATTTATTTTATTAATCATAATTTATTTAATAATTACATTTCATAGCGTCATTTAAACTGTTGCTTAACCTTACTCCTGCTTCCTTGTTTTTATTATGAAGTAAATTTGGTAGAAGAGGTATCTAGAATCATTTAGAGAATTTTTGTATGGTTTGAAAAGACACCTGCTATTCCTTTGTTATCTTTGTATATCTTATCAAATTTAGAGTTCATTTGGTCAAGATCAGAACTAGATAGGGTACCGAATAAAGTTTTAGAAATACCGCATACATACGTAGACACATATTCCATTAATTCTTGAATAAAGTCTTTTTGGGAGGTAATGAGTGGATCTCCAATTTTTAAGCGTATCGTAGTAAATTTCTTATTCATTGCCTCTTGAGTTAAGTATTCAAAATATTTCATCATTTTTCTTGATTGAAACAAAGTAAATCTACTTTAGTTATATTTCTCCAGAATTTACCATAAGCATTTGGTTTATTCTTAATTTTCCCTTGTTCTGGTGTCAATCTTCGTGTAGTAAACTTTCGGTTTCTGCTTCTTGTTGAGTTAAGTTCTTATTCAGGGTAACATAGGTATTTGACACGGCTTGTACTGAAATATTATTTACTTAAAAGAGTCTATGTAAACAATCTGCAACTTTATTCTCTTTTCGTTTCACATATTCTATTTCATATATTCTATTTCATATATTCTATTTCATACTGATATTCTTCCAATCGAAGTCTCCGACGAAAGTCTTGAGCTGGGATCTTTAAGGTTGTGTAGCCAGATCAAAGCCTTGCGGCCCGTCCGAATTTTAAACTTTTTGTCAACAAGATATTGTCTTTGTCTTTTACGGGTTCAAACTATTGCCAGAATTTCTTTTTCGCTGGTTGTGTAATATTCTTCAGCTTTGTTTAAAGTTCTGATAGCGAAAAGACAATGAAGTCCGTCTTGAGATAATACGACTCCTAAGCCTAGGTTTGAAACCTCTGTAGTAAGTGTGAATTGCTGATTAAAATCAGGAAAACGAAGTTCTGGTGCTGATATTAAAGCTGATTTTAAATCAAAAAATGCTTTTTCACAGTCAGGTGTACAATAAAAGATATTTTCCTTCTGAGTTAACTTAGTTAAAAGTGTGGCTATACTAGATTAGTTCTTTATGAATTTTCTATAGTAACCGGCCGCTTCAAGAAATGATTGTACATCTTTTGCTGTGTTTAATTTCTTAAAATCTTGAACTGCTTGAATATTCAAGAGATTTCAAAACATTTCAAGGGATTTAAAATATTTTAGGTTATTTTTAAAGATTGCAGGGAATTTTCAAGAGTTTTAAAACATTTTAAAGGATTTGAAATATTGTTGGGAATTTAAAAAGATTCCAAAGAAATTTATGATTAATTTTTTATTTCATGATATTTTAAAAACTTCCAAGAGTTTTTATAAGATTTCCGAGCATTCCTCTATTTTTAAGGGATTTTGGAAGCTCTTAAGCTTTTTGAATAAATTTTTGAGAATTTCAGGAAATATCGTCAGATTTCATAGAATTTCACGGGATTTCATAATATTTTAATGGATATCAAAGAGTTTATTGTCAAGCAGTGAGGGATTTTGTTTGATTTCAGAGATTTGCCAATATTTCAAGGTTTTATCATAGACTTAAAAGAATTCAAAAGATTTCAGGATATTTTAAAATAATACAATGAATTTTCAATTTATTCAAATAATTTAAAGGGATTTCGAAGACTTTGAGAGATTTTAAGGTATTTTTAAAAATTCAAAGATATTTCTAAGAGCTTCAATAAATATGAAGGCATTTCAAAATATTTTAAATGATTTGAAATATATAAGGTTATTTTAGAAAATTTCGAGGAATTTCCAAGAGCTTTAAAAATATTTCAAGAGATTTCAAAACAGTTCAAAGGATTCATTTCGAATTCACCCTAAATTATTTTAGATTATTTTGAATTCTGCGGAATTCTCTTGAGTTTTATTAATTCACGTGAATTCTTTTTAATTTATTTAATTCAATGTATTGTTTTTTATTTCTTTTCAGTTTTTGTTTAATTAATTCCGAAGTTTTTGAAGTGCCTAAGATTCTTAGGCACTTCATCAAATTCTTTTAAATTTCCTCGAATTTTTGTAAACTCATTTCAAACTTACTGAATTCAATGCATTTGTTCATATTTTTTAATTGTTTTCAATTCACTTGCATTTTTTTAAAGTTACCTTCAATTTTTATAAATTTCATCGAATTCTTCTGATTTCTCCTAAATTCCTCTAAATTGACTCCAACTTGACTGAAATCGAGGGAATTTTGGGGATTTTCCAATTGTTTTGAATTCAACTTGAATTTTTTTGAAGTCTTATGAATTTATTCTGAATTCATTAAAATTTGCCTGAAAGTCTTATAAATTTCATTGAGTTAATTGAAATTCTTTTCAATTCAGAAGAACATTAGTCACATTATTAATACACATTAATTAATTTTTGGATTGGAAATTAGTATATGTCACTTTTCCAAGAAAATTATTTTTTTATTTTATTATTTTTATTATAAAAAATTATTGTCTCAAGCTTAAGATGGTTACAGCCCAATGTATCGAAGGCATTTTTGTGTAGTTGGATTTATTTTTATTTTTTGAATAGTATGCACGGGGCTGTCCCGGTATATATTATCAGTCACGGACGCATTATTGTAATGCAATCAAGTGATCTGATAAGAACGTGTGCCTTAACACATTGGGCAAAGCCTGGTTTTTACCCCATCATTCACGGACTGGGTTGCAGTCAAGTGCATGATGGGGGGACCTACAGCTTAAGGTGGGATCCGAACCACCAGAACCTCGGTAAAGGTACATTAAAAAATTTCAAGAGGTACCGGCTCAGGGATCGAACCCCGGACCTCTAAGGCGAAGTCCGAGCGTCTAACCAACTGAGCCACCGAGGCTCCCTTTTTTTTTTTTATTATTATTATTATTATTTTAATCTTATTATAAAATATTCTATATTTAAAAAGTTACAACATTGCAATTTTGATCTTTAAATATTAATGGCTAGAGAACCTTGGAAATCAGGGAAAAGTTAGGGATTTTGAAAAAAATGGCAAAAGTCAGTGAATTTCTGCAAGAAGAACTTTAAGACTCTTTTTTCTTTAAATTTCGTTTTAGCCACTTTTTGAAGATAAAGTCACTATAATCACTTTTTAAAGTGGAAAGATCATTTTAGTCACATCTCTTTCAATAAATGAACCGATGGGCTTATCGAATTATTTTCTATACTTATTTCTGAATTTTCTTGAAATCTTTTAGAATATTTCGAAAGATTCCAAGAAATTTTCAATAAATTTCAATAATTTAAAAGGATTTTAAAGATTTAAGACTTTTTTTGTTCATAATTCCAAGGAATTTTCAGGAGCTTTAAAAAGTTTCAAGGAATTTTGACGGATTTCAAACAAAAATTAGGGCATTTTTAAAGATTTCAATACATTTTCAAGATATCAACCTTTTTTACGGAATTTCCAAGAATTTAAATAACTTTAAGGGATTTAAACAAATTTTCTTGGGTTTTAAAAAATCTCCTGGAACTTCGCAATATATGAAACTATTTTATAGGACCTATAAGGTTTTAGGTTATTTTTAAATATTCGAATGCATTTTATGAAATTTCCTAAGATTGCAATATTTTAATTGATTTTAAAAGCTCTCAAGGTATTTTAATAAATTTTCCAGTATTTCAGAATATAATGTTGAATTCCATACAATCTCACGGGATTTTATCATATTTTAATGGATGCGAAAGAATGTATTCACAAGAAGTGAGGGATTTCGTAAGGTTCCCAAGATTTGAAGAGATTTTCAAATATGTTTTACAATTAATTTGAATGAATTTGAAATTCATCCTGAATCATTACTCATTTATCCCGAATTCTTTTATTACGTCTCTTTAATTTTTTGAATTTACTTGAAACTACTTTAGTTTTAAACTCATTTTGAATTCTTAGACGTCCCGTCAAATTATTTTGAATTCCCTGGTATTTTTTTAGGCTCATTTCAAACTTACTGAAATCAATGCAATTTTTTGAAATTTTCAAATTTTTTCCGATTTATTTCCATTCTTTTAAATTTAACTTGAATTGTTTTGAACTCTTATGAATCGAATTCTTTGGAATACTTTCAAATTCAAAAGAACGTTATTCAGATTATTAATGCACCTAATCACTTAAATTCACTTTTTGAATTAGAAATTAGTTATCCTGCAAAAAACATCAGATAAAAAGGATTGCTTCGCATTCGCGAGATGTTCTCTGGAAATTTGCTTTTCGGCAACATCGCATTCCAAGTGCAATACTCTTGAATACGTTTTAATCCTACTTTTTTTGTAGGGCACTCTCTGCGGCAGCCCTGATAATCATAAATTAAAACCTCAGGCCTCGGACTCACATATCAACAAATAAAAATAAGTGAAACAGAGACGCGCGCCTTAGCGCCCGTATGGTTTCTAGTATTTATTATCGTGTTATAAAAAGTACATGCATTTCGGCTAACTTCATGCATAGTCCCTAAACAGTTAGCCATTGACATATAATGTAAGTCACAGCAGGTCACAGTAGAATTAGCCAATCAGCTGTTAAGAGTTGAGAGCAATATTCCATAAGTCGATAATGTAAAAAAGATTCGAAAACTCAAGTAGGCACAAATTTCAAGATCAACTCGAACTAATCCAATAAAAAGATTTTTTAAACCCTACTAAAAAAAAGTCAGAAATCGTCACAAATGGTCAGAAGTTCTGGCGATGCCTGAACATCCTGACCATTCCTGACGAGTCTGAATATTTCTGCAGATATACTAATTCACATCCTATCAGGTAGCTCATCGGCTAAGACCGTAGATAGGCCAACCCGAAAGGATTAAAAATTGAAAATAAATTGTTTTCAATGTTGCATATACATATTCAAATGTTAGAAATTCAGAATCTAAGGGTTTCGACAATTTCAGATATCTAAAAATTTTCCTAACATTTTTACAGTAGAATAAATATAATGCATCTTGTAAAGAGAATGAGATACGTCAAAACAGACTAAATGAAAACTAATAATTACAGACAACTTAAACTAACCCAATAAAAAGATTTTAAAAATTCAACACAATACAAATTTTGAATTATATCAACGATTAAAGATACATGAAAACTGAGCAAATTTCAAGGGATGTGCGGAGCAGGATTGTTTTCGACAAATTCGATCTAACTCGAAAGAATGATTTAAAATTTCAAAAACAAAATTTAAATTTGTTGTTTTATCTCAAAAACAGAAAGAGATACCCCAGCTAACCTGTTACTAGCATGGAAAGTTCCTAACTGATCACATGTTATGAGAGGAATTGTTACTTTCATCCCAGTAAAAAGAAACTATATTGAGCCGAATTGAGATGAATTTGTTTGAGCCTTCGTGAATCTCGCTTTGCGACAATCTCGAATTGGAACCAGTCGTAAATTCTTGTAAATACGGAAATAAGTAATTTAATCTTCAAATCTCCTATCCGCCCAAATTCGGCGCACAATTTTTAGGAGACCTAATTCCTTTGAATGTGTCAGCACGAATTACTTTCAGTGTCAGCACGAATTAATTTCAGTGTCAGCCAATTCATTTTAATTCGCGAGATTTAAAGGCAAGCTCCAATTCGCCTGAATTCGTCAGCGCGAATGCAGTTAAAGGCTGGCCTATTCAATCGAATTCGTAAGCTATAACCAATGCGCTGGACATAAAGGATCCCTTGTAAATAAATATCAATGAGTCCCGTAGCTCAGTGGTCGCCTTCTGGACTTATACACTTGGGATCGCTGGCTCGAGTCTCGAGGCATGCAATTTTTATGAATTTTTTTCTAAATAACCTTGACCATGAATTAAAACGAATTGAGACGCATTCAATTCACGCTGGCTCAATTCGTTTAAACGAATCAGAAAGCGGAATGCGGGCTAATTCAAAAATGTTTATTCGCCGAAATTCGCCCCAATTAGTTTCTTTTTACTGGGATGTCAGTTTCCTAGCTGGTAAAGGGATAATCGCCGTAGTTTACTAGGGGAGGCTTGTTTGCATCCATTACCTATCGGACTAGTAAACATGGTGTTAACAGCCGGCAGCCATCTTAAACTTCATGCGCATGTGCAAGGAATAGTCATTCATTGGCTCTGTGATTCCCCGCACAATTTAAAATGCAAAATTAAATAGCTTTGAACTTACTTTTTCAATAAATAAAAAAATATGTTTTATTTTTGCTTGTAGTACATACGTTTTTTAAATTATAATGACTGGTAAAATAATCTAAATTTGACACAAAAATGGTTGAATTTAAAAATCGGTACAGAATATCTTCAAGCGTAAATATTTTAATAATTTACCATTAATATTTATTATTTACAAATTTCAAAGTTGAAATTTAAATAGAGGAGAGCCGGGTAGTACCGGACTCTTAAGTTTTTTTTGGTAATAAGTTAGCTGATAGTGATCAAAATATTAATATAGAAGGTTAGTTATAATGTCAGAGCTTCTAGCAACAATTTGCAATTAGATGTATAAGAAACAAACTTGCTGTAAAAGAAAAAAAGGCAATTGAAATGAGGCCTAGAATAGGTTAAGAAAAATACTGTCGGTAGCCCCGGACACCGAGATTTTCGTAGAATTATTTTTAAATTGAGGCATTTCTGAAAGAAGCAAGTATAATTTTATTAAAAACATTACTTTAAAACTACAAGAACCCTTAAACAGAACAAAAATACTCACCGAAAGTATGAAAATCAGTACAGATGTAGGTTATTACAGTCTTAATTCATTTAGGTTATTAGTGTCTATTTATCATTTCACAATTTTTGGCAGAAAATAAATAAAATCAAGCATGAAAAAATCTGTCCGGAGGTACCCGAATCGAAATGTCCGGGGTTAGCCAACTTTGACATTTTTCAGTAAAACTGCTATAAATAGGAAAATACGAGAAATAATGAAACGAAAATTGCGCGTCACATAGTTCAAAAGTGAAGCAAAGATTTGATCATAAAGTTAGTTTATATTTCACGAAATGTACTTTTTTTCTAGAGATGAAATATTTAGACCGGATTATTTTTTAAGCTAATAAGAGATATGAGTCCATATTTTCAAAATTACACTTCAATACAATTCTGAAAGATAAAAATGATGATTTATCTCTGGAGATAGTACAGTTTCTTGAAAGTCATGATGTGCTACTATAAGTAGTGTAAAAGAAATAAATTTTCAAGGATTTTAAGTGCGAATTTAAAACCATACTTAGACAGTTAATTAAACCAAAATATTTTTAAAACCCCCTAATTGTTATTTTATAAAATTAACTTGTTACCATTTTAATCATGCCGCATCTACTAGAACAGATAGACCTTAAATTTTATACTCCTTAAATTTTAGAAATTGGCCTGTTTTTACGTTTAATAATATAATATTTTTAAATAAAACTGGTTTCAAAATCAAAATGTTTGAAATTAAACAGCGACATTTGAAATCAGTCGAAATTAAATAAAATCCCATTTTTCGTTTGAAAACTAAATTTGAAAAATAAAAATGTTTTTTTTCGTCTTCGACTGTGTAATAAGTGTAATTTCTAAAAGCACAAAATTTTGAATCTGAATAATTTAAAAGCGAGAGATTTAAAATTATAATATTTTAGACTAAAAGTCATTTAAGAAATAAAATAGATTTCTCAATAGTTCTAAGCAGTATTGATAAAAGAGAACATTTTAATTGATAAAAACCAAATAAAATTGAGAAATAATTATGTTCTTAACATTTTGCTACCTCGCCGGTAGCTGTAACCAAACAATTACCGGACTGAAAATAAGATATCTGGCAAAATGTTAAATCATTTAGGTTTTATTTTAAAAGAATTACTTTAAGTTTTAAAGATTTCACAATATGCCGAAAAAGAATCTGGAAAATATTAATAATTTTGTTAATTTTGCAGAATTTAGAAAATTGTTAGGAAAAACGAATTGTTTCAACAGATATTCAGAAGTTTTGAAAAGATTGAAAAACAATTCAAATCTTGAGAATTTTAAAAGCTTTTAAGAGAGCGAAAAAATTTCTCGAGGTTGCTAGCAGAATTTCAAATGCTTTTTATTTTTAAAAATTAATTCTCAGAGAATATTTAAAAAGATTTTAAAAGATTTCCAAAATTGTCAAAAAAGCATCTGGAAGATTTTAAGTCAGTTTTTTCAATTTTTCAAAATTAAAAAAAAATCGATTCATTTTAAAAGATATTTAGAAGGTGCACAGGTTTTGAAAAGATTTAAAAATAATCTTAAATTTGAAAAGGTTAATTAAAAAAATTAGTTTATAAAAAACATGTCAACAGATTTCAAGGCAATTTAAGGCAATTTTTTTAATTCTGAAAGATTTTTTTCAATTTTGAGAAAAATTTAAGTCTGTTTAAAATATAATCAGGAATTTTAGAAGTTTCGAAGAGATTAAACATATTTAAAAATTTTTAAAGATTTCTGAAAACTTATGACATATTTTTTTATTTCTTCTGAACATCTAAATCGAGTTTTTCCTAATATTTTGTAAAATTCTGTAATGGACAAAAATGTCATTCCGTTTTTCTAGATTTTTTTTAATACATCTGAAATCTTCAAAAATCTTTTTGAACTTTCTTAAGAATCTTAGAAAAAATATATTCATATAACTTAAAAAACAAACTGATAATACTTATTCCCTCGGTCTCTTTACAATCTCTGTAACTATAAACTTTTCAAATAAATTTTTTTTTAATTCAAAAGCTCAATAATTTAAACGTGTAAAATGAAAGCTATTAACAGGCTTTAATTAACAAAATTTTAATTGAATGCATTTATACTGCAAAATAACTTTTGTTGATCTTTTGTAAATTGTACAGTTAAAACATTCAGATTCAGTTAAAAAAATATGAATCCATGTTATCATTTTTAATGCTGTCAATTAAAGAATGAATCAATAAATTTGCGAATTTTTTTTCAAACTGAACACTTTTTAAGTTCGAGTTTAAATTATAAATTACATCATATTCTAAGTAGTTACAAATAATTATTAATTATTGATTGAATTACTGTTCGATTTTTATTTAAACGTAAAAATTTGTTTTTGCTTCAAAATAATTTTAATTATTCCCTTAGAATTATGTTTCCAAATAACAACATTTTTTAAAGCAATATCAAGAAAAAGTGTTTATTATCTTAAAACCTTTCCATATTCTCGAAAAAACTTCAACATTTTATCTCAAAATCTTCAAAAATTTACATTTTGTTACAATTTTTTTCAAGTTTTAAATTACTTTTCAAAAGTTCGTTCATAACATCTTAATATTTTTTTAGCGAATTTCAATATTTCTCAAACCTTTACAAAAATTCTACATTATTAAAAGAATGTCCTTGAAATCTGTAAGACAATTTTGAGAATCTTTTGAAATATTTTGAAATATTTTCATAAAACAAATTTTTCAATATAAAAAAAATCTTTAATTTCCCTAGAAATCTTGAAAAACTTTTTTTTGTAATCTTTTACAATTATTCTTAAAAAGGTTTTTATTGATGCATATTGTTATGGATAAAATAGATATTTTATATCTAGCACAGAAAACTTTTGAAGGCAGCATCCTAATTTCAACATAATAATAATAATAATAATAACACTTATTGATGGTTGTCGCGTAATGGCTCAAAGAGAACATACGCATAGGCATAATGAAATGGCGGGAATTAGACATCAACAGCTTGCCCTAAACCTAGGACTCTTAACAGAATGGATGCCTTTCTATAGATACAT
>CAKNWT010096311.1:0-16456 GCA_932066315.1 Andricus coriarius | reverse complement strand
TTTTTTAACTTTTAAGACTTGCATTCCATAATTGTAATGCTTCAGGCATGGAATTTGTAATAATTTAAAATTGAGTAATTATTACTCAATTTCGAATGTTTAAATAGAAAATCGTAAGAATTCTTAAATAGTAAAAATTAAATTTAAAGTATCAGCAATGGGAAAACTGTCTACTGCAATGATTATCATTTATTGTCGCAAAATGCCTGATTTTCACAATACGCATTACCGTATATTGTTCGGGCCTGTTCAACTGACATTAGAGTACACCGATGACAATCCACAATGTCGTATCACTGAAAAGCTATTCAGCAAGGCATGAATGCATCAAGTTAGTATGGATGCCAAGAATGATGAGTCCCAACGGGAATTGCCATTCATATCAAGATTCAATAGAAAGTTTAATATACCAAAGCCTTAATATGAGTCTAATATTAATAACAATAATTATTAGTTAATTCAGAGGCTACATCTAGTCGTCCCGAAAAATTTGCGAAGCTGAAAAAGGGGATGGACGAGTAGACAAATTTATTAAAAATATTGGACTAGTCACGAGTATTAAATATTATTATATGATGGCATTACCTGAAAAGGGGGATGTACGAGTGGCCAAACTTATTAAAAATATTTGACTTCTCACGAGTTTGTTGTTTTAATAAGCAACACGCGGCTTATAGATTGATCTAAAATCCTTCTCCACACATCCCTTACTGACCCTTAACATATTAAACTCCTTGATCCCCGCTAGTATAGCGAGGCTAGAACCGAACCAGTTACGCTTACCTTAAAAGGGATATAATAATATAACTTAATAGTATAATAAGAAGAATAATCACGAATTTCTGAACGAAGGGACGTTTCGTAATTTGAATTAACAATAAGAGATTTTATTATTGACCGAATAGATTTCAAATTAGGCAGGTTCTACACTTAAAGTTGCAGAATTTCTCGGGGACGAAATATGTTGTTTTCTAGAAGGAATTAGGCGATATGTATTTTTCCGATTGGCGAAAAAAAAATTGTCTACGAAATTATGCGTATCTGAATTTTGTGCTTTTGTTTTTCAAAACAAAAACCAAGTTTTTCTTCAAACCTCTATAACATTTTACTTGATTAAGATATATTTACTTATTGTCTTCTTTAGAAATCCGTCGGAAATTTCAAACGAAGTTTAAAATTAACAAAGTGGCGGTAGTTTTCTGAAAATATTAAAAGTCGATTTCCTCAAGAAACTCAAACTTATATTTTTGGCCAATTTTTGGTTGAATTTGTACTTTCATAAGAAAAACATCTTGTGAGTTTTAAGCGGGCTGAATCACTTTTGCGTCCAGGAGAATTTTTGTCATAAAGTCGAAATTTTCTAATTTTTCTCGCAAATAGCGACAGATACGAAAAAATTTTAACATAAAAGTTTGCACGTCTAAAAAACTGTTATGAAAAATACCTCTCGCTCTTTTGTGATTCCTTGCATCGTTTACGAGAAAAATCCAAAAATTATATTTTAAGAAAAAACATTCTCCTGGCCTCAAAAATGGTTTAGCCCGCAAAAAGCTATATATCTTTCTTATATAAGCAGAAATTGTAAATAAGTATGGGTAAAAATAAAACAGGTGGGGTTTTCCATAAAATCTTTTTTATTTTTTGCTTCAAATTTCGAAAACATGAAAAAATATTTTCTGGAAAACCCCACCTTCTTATGATTCGAAATATTTTTTAAAAGTTTCAGTTTATAGAAGAAAGGTATCCTATCAGATACATGGGGCCTACACCATTTTTGAGGCCAAGAGAATTTTTTTTCATGAAAAAATTTATTTGTGAAGTTTTCTGGTAAACAGTGCAAGATATCGCCAAAGAACAAGAGGTATTTTTCGTCCAGAAGGACGAATTTTCTATCCAAAAAGACGAATATTCAACAAAACATCTTAATTCTTGGCCAAAAAAGATGACTCTTGAACAAAACAAGTCAATTTTCAACCAAATGGATGAACTTTCAAATAAAAGAGATTAAACCTCGTCCAAAAACAACTGCATTTTCAACCAAATCGTTTTCAAGCAAGAGAGATGAATTTTTAACTAAATCGTTGAATTTTCATGCCAAAAAGATGAATTTTTTAGAAGACAATTAATTTTTCAACAAAAAAGTTCATTTTCAACCAAAAAGATCAATTTTTAACCAAAGAGGATAATTTTTCCACCATAAAAGAGGAATTTACAATCCAAAAGGATAAATTTTCAACCAAATAGTCGAATTTTGAACCAGAATGAATGAACTTTCAACGAAGAACAGTTGGATTTTCTTGTTGAGTTTTTATTAACTCAATTCGCATTTAAGCAATAAACAAGGGAACAGGAGAAAGGGGGAAGTTTCTCAAAACCAGGGGGAAATAGAGCAATTCTTTAGAAAGGGGAGAAAGGGGAATGGAGGAAATAGTGTGAAGACTGTAATTTAATTTGAAATTAATCGATTTCAAACGTTTTTGACTTAAAAATGTCCAACTGTTAAGGCTTACAATTTGAAAAAATTAATATTCAGAATACGGATTCACAAAATTAGAAATCGTTTAATTTTAAATGCTATTGATTGAGTGAAATTTAAATATAAAGCTTTAATGAGAAATTATTCAATTTTGAATATTCCGCATTTAAAATGGTAAAATTTTGTTAAGTTTTGAATTTTAATTTAAAAAGTCCTATTGTGATTAAATTTAAAAATGAGTATAGTGAACTTCTTAGAAAAAACGGAAAAAAGTCGATTAGTCCATTTTTCTTCAAAAAGTCGAAAAAGTCGCACGATATCTGAGCCCTTAAATACTCAAATATTGTCATCAATCTCTAATCATATTAAATTTGTCTTTAATATTTCATGGAATGCTTCATTTTTTTACAAACTTTTTTTTGCCAATTTTTATATTAAATCCCTAAAGAGCACAACCATTGAACCAGCATTCTCTAAATACATACGGAAAAACAGTAAACCTCGTTCATGCCTCCAAATAAAAAATCTTATAAAGATATAATCGTAAAAACTCATAACATCTTCTTTTCCATCTACGATATCCACAGGGAATTACTATCGCAAAAAGCAAACCATTAAATCACGCGGTTTTCTCGAAGGCACTCAGGAAATTATTTTTATCTCAATTTTCTCATGTAGCTTCATTTCAATTGTATATCCGTTCTCTCTCGGCAACGAGAAAATAAAATATTTCAGCAAACTTACAGTCACAATCAGTCAGAAATGTTTGCACATCTCTCCCAATATTTTGATACTCTCAAACGCCCTTTAGGTTGCTCGGAAAACTTAATTACCACTTAATCTTGAACTACGTTTGAGGGAATATTTGAGCATGAAAATTAGGGATCTTGAGAGAGCGAGCGATTTATTCCAAACGGAGTGGCACAGGAAATTATGCAATCAAGTTCTGAGGTAGGCGTTATTTATTTACGTCGGAAAAATGCTTATCTTTTCGTATAATATATGGACCCCAAAAATCTTTTACAGAAATCTATATTATATGCTATTTATATAAAAGGAGAAACAACACATTCAAATAAGTTAACCTTGATATTAGGTGTGAATAATTCTTTAACTGTGAACAATTAATTTTTGCATTCTCGTAGCGGAAAATTGAAATGCATGTTAAAAATTATATATATTTGAGACTGTATGTATCATTTTCCCACCTGGGATCATAATGAGAATGTATTCGTTTTGTGTAAAAACTGACGATCGCGAATTTCATTAAATCTCCACGTTTCAAGAGACTGATTGGATTGGGCGTTGACGCACGTTTTTCGGGACCAAAAAGAAAGGTCTAGTTCGTTAACAAACCTTTTTTGGCCAAAGGTTCTTGTTTTATCTACCGAAAAAACTACTCAAAAATGAAAAATCTCATCTTGCGGTCAAACTCTGAAAGATATGACAAAAATAAGGATACAAAGATTGTTTATCCAGAAAGAATTTGTTCTTAGCCATTTTTTGATAGGACGCGCATTTTTCATTTTAACTGAGTTGACTTTGAAACGTGATTATTCATTCAAAAAAAGGAGCGAGAAACTTTTTTCAAAAACCGTGAGAATTTCTCGAATTTTGTACCTCGACTTCAAATTCTTGCTGTAATTTAGGAAAATTGTGGGGAAAACATTAAATTGACAAAACGTAATTTTTGAAATCTTATCATTAATTAAATATAACAAAACTTCAACAATCTTTAGGGATTCCCAAGATATGACAAAAAATTTCCAAACATTTTTGGATCGAGTTTCAGTCGGCGATAAACGTTGTGACACAATAGGGAAAAATGAATTTTTGGTTAAAAAATAAATAATATACCGCGTGAGGAGCTTTGTATAAAAATACCAAAATTTCTCAAACTTTCTACCTGGATTTCAATTCGTGGCATGCCCTACAAAAGTTTTAGTAAACATCTAAAATTTATAAAACACAGTCTTTGAAGTCTTATCTTCAATTTAAGTTTTAAAACTTAACAAATCAGAGCGGGTTCCTGAAATACAATTTTTAAAGTTTTATTGGCTTAAATTGAAGATATGACTCACAAGGGGGGTTAGGTTGGTGTCCGGCGCCGATTTTTTTGTTACTTTGCAGGTGAAAAGAGGATCCCAGACTATGAAAAACAAAATAAAAATGTTGGGCAAACGTTCACATTTCGGGGTTGAAATCACCTCTTCTACATTTTTGAGTCTTTTAGTATTTTAAGAGGTGAAATTATTTTTTGTTTATTGTTTTTACACAAAATTGTTCTAATTGATGCTGTAATACAATATTAGCGTGAGTTGTAAAAAGACTTACCCTTTAGAGTATCCTCATTTAGAAAATCTACCACTAGAATGCTTCGCCACATGACATATATGTAGTTCAAAATTTTGGACTTTGTTGCTGCAAACATCTTGTTTTGATATCACACTCTATTAAGAATAAGCCGTGTTATTCTAAATAACCCCTATATTACGTATCATCCACCCCTATAACATTATTAATGAATAAGAAATATATTTATTAATATAATATTTCTGTGAGAAAAGGATTAAAATATTTTGTTTGGACAATCAATAATAATATAACTAATTTTTTGTTAACGATGGCACTTGTTGTTCTTATATTATTATAAACCCTTGTTATGTAAAAACTACCTCTACAAAACTTTTAAAGTTTTGTTTAGCAGGCATTTTAATGATGATACATATAACAGAACTGTTTGAAGAATTTTTATTTTGGTTCAGGCATGTACATATTTCCGTTGAAAAATTGCATGCACATGCACTTACCCTTATCGTTTTTACATAACAAGGGTTTATTAATATAAGAACAAGTGCTATCGTTAACAAAAAATCAGTTATATTATTATCGAATGCCCAAACCAAATATTTTAATCATTTACTTACAGAGATGTTGTATTAATAAATATATTTCTTATTCATTGATAATATTATAGGGGTGGATGTCACATAATTTTGGGGTTATTTAGAATGCTGATTTCTAATAGAATTTAATAACGGAACAAGATGTTTGCAGCAACAAAGTCCAAAATCTTAAAATATATATATGTCATATAGCGAAGCATTCTAGGGGTAAATTTTCTAAATGATGATACTCTAGAGGGTAAGTGTTTTTACAACTCACACTAACATTTTAATGCAGCATCAATTAGAACAATTTTGTGTAAAAGTAATAAACAAAAAACAATCTTACCGCTTAAAACACTAAAAAACTCATAAAAGTAGAAGGGTTGATTTCAACCCCCAAATGTGAACGTTTGCCGAAATTTTTTTATTTTTTTTTTATAGTCTGGGATCCTCTTTTCACCTGCAAAGTAACAAAAAAATTGGCGCTGGACACCAACCTAACCCCCCTTGTCAGAAAAGGTACACAAATTTTTCATTCACTTTTTTTTTATAAGATGCGTAGTTTTCGCTTAAATCGTGAAAAATAACAGTAAAAATAAAAAAATAAAATTTTTGATAAAACGACACGCGATACAAGAAATCTGTTATAAAGAAATTATTCAGCTAAAAAAGGTCTACAAATTCGTTACCTACCATTTTTAGATAAGACGCGTCGTTCTTGTTTTAATCTTGAAAAATAGCTTTAAAAATTAAAAATGTTAGTTTATGGAAAAACGATACGAGATGCAAGAAAATATTTTATGAGAAAGTTGTTTGCCTAAATTAGGTCTACCAATTCGTTTGCCATAATTTTTTGATAAGATATATAGTTTTTTGTGTAATTTGTGAAAAGGCACATTAAAATAAAAATTTGCAAGTTCTTAAAAATGATAGGATGCAATAAAATGTTTAACCCCGACATTTTTCGTCTAAAACTAAAGTTTATGGACGGCCCCAGTTATAGGATCTACAAATCTTTCTCAAAACATTTTTTAATGAGTTGCATAGTTTTTGTTTTATTCGTGAAAAAAAACATTAAAAAGAAAAAATTTAAATTTTTGAAAAAAAGCAACACACGATATAATAAAATGTTTACGACAGAAATATTCACTGTAAAAAGGTTGATAAATTTGTTCTTAAACATTTTTTCATAAGACTGGAAGTTTTCGTTTTAATCGTAAATAATGCTATTCCATTTAATTTAATTTATTTGATCTAATCCAATAACAGTCCTTAGACCTATTACAGGATTATTAAAAAAATCTGATAATAAAAAAGAGCTTATTATATTTTAGATATATAATATTTCCGATCGCTATTAAAAATAAAAAAAAATTGAAGTTCATAGAAAAACGACAGAAGATGCAATAAAATGGTTACCGGCAAAATTAAGGGCCCAGATAAAAAAAAACGATCATAGTTATAACGAGTTCTTTGATCCGGGCCCTCAATTCTTCACCTAAAATCGTAGTCCCGGACCGAGGTACAAAAATTAATAGAACGTACATTTAATATAATAGAGATTAACATCATATAGAAAATTTGGCGTTTGGAACTAACTTAATCGAGTGCGAAGCGGAAGACACGTGATGAAAATGTATTCGTTAAAGCCGAAGCATCTTTGACAAAAGAGAATATTCACAATTACCATATTAAAGTTGTCAATGGTTTAACCTTTAATTTTAAAAGGTATCTGCACAAATGTGGCGGAAGTACAAAAACTGAGTGCGTAGCGCGAGTAAAATATATTATCGAGCGTGAAGCACGAGATACGACAGGAACTAGACGCGCTAAAAAAAATAAGGTCAAATTTGATAAATTTTTGACATTGAAAGACTTAAAATATAAAATTCTTCAAATTAAAAATCCTCGCTCTCAACCTTGTGGTATCATTTGAACTTGCAGAGTAAATCTTGCAAGGTTCTTTTTTCCATGTCGATGTTCACATAAATTACAAAGGACGTACCCCCCAGATACTTTAAAATGTGTCAATAAATTTAAAAAGTTTATTTTGCCTAACCAGGAACTTTAACCGAATTCGAAACAAGATTTTGGTGGCTATAAAGTTTTGAAATTTGCTAGGGTGGATAAAAAAGTTGGGAAACGTGGGATGTTTAATGTCTATAAAACTTGAGCCACTCATAAAGTTTTCTTAGTGACTTATTTACAATTTTACAACCCACCGGAACGCTCGTTTTAACGGAAACAAGCGGATAGTCAGATTCACTTTCATGCATTGTTAACTTGAAGTTTACTTGATCGTATTGTAAAAGAAACAATTTATATAGTTTTTTATACTGTATGAGATAGTGATCTTAAAATATACTAAGCCGAAAGTCAGCATTACTTCTTCAAATTGTATAAAGAATGATTACTAGAACAAGCAGCTCCAATAACTATTTAAAATAGTACAGTTGAACATGTAAGCTGTTATAATAACAAGTATGCATAGTAGAAAAGGAATTGTGAGTTTGACTTTTGCCAGTGAATTCGCTCTTCTTTTTCGCATTGCAATAAACACTGCGCGAGATTGTCAGCCTTACTATTTAAAATGGTAAGTAAATAAGTTCAGTGGCATAACTAGAAACGTCTAGGCACCCTCCGTACAATTTTTTAGGAGGTTGGTTGATATTTAAAAAAGAAGGCTATTTTATAACTTGCTTATGGGTTAAGACAACAGATTTACAGTTTTGCTTTACAGTAGTTATACCACTGACATTTTACTTGCATTAAATTGTCAGAAATAATTTTAATATGTGTCCTCATTTATTATAATATTAGTTAAGATCATTATTATAGATAAACATAGCGAATAACGTCTACTTTATACTTCCGTACTGATTTTTTGTTAGATAAGGAATTTTTAGAATTTAAAAATATTCTAAAGAATCATATGAAAAAAATACTTTTTTACATTGTTTCTACTATGGAATTTTCTACTCCTGATATTTTTAATTTCTTTAAACACTAGAAATTATTGAGATCGTTCTCGATTAAGCCACCCAGGTTCAAATATTGTATGATTTAAAAAAAAATATTTTAGTGGAATAATACATTATTTTTTAAATATCATTTTTAGGTACAATAATTATAAAATTAGTAAAAGTAGGCGCCGAGTGCCTTTAAGGAAGGGTTTCGTAGCCCATTAAGACTTTCATTTAAGTCTTGGCAGAATCTTAAAACAAAATATTTTTCAATTTTGTAAAAACAATTTTTTTGAAAAATAAAAATGTATTAAAAACATGTTGGAAAAAAATTTTGTGAGGAAAGAAGAAAACTTAATCAAGTCGTTGAAACCTCCCCATCGCAAACTTTCCCTCCCCTACTCCATTTACTTTCCCCTCCCTTCGCTTCACCAATCCTCACTTCCCCATCCCTCCCCACACTTCCCCTCTCGCTCTACCCCTCCATAACTTCCCCTACCTTCCCCTAGCCCCCTTCCCCCCACTTCCCCTACCTCACTGCAACTCCTTGGAAAAAGTACGACGGATGGACGGACACCCGACCGAAACCATAAGGGTTTCAGCTCAGGGCTACGAAACCCTAAAAATTATTTGTAATAAAATTTTAGTTCAAATCGGTTTCCAATTTTAAAGTAGTAATAATTTTTTCAACCATTTCACATTGATATTTGTAGAATTTACTATCATTTAATGAGAAAAAAAAACATATTTTCTTATTTTTTCAGATTTTTAACAGAAAAAATATCTACCATACTACTGTGATATTGCAATCTTTAATATTCAATTTCTCGGAACCGAGTAATTTTCTGTTATGAACCATTTTATATTCTAATTCAGCATCCCCATACCTCGAGAGAAAAATTTTATTTTTGCAAAAAATTTAAATTTGAATCACTATTCCACGTTTTTCTCATCTTAAAATAACGATTTCGATTTTGCATTTGATATATTATTACATTGTTTAAACTATTCTTCATTTACATATTAGTTATGCAAATGAATGTTACGTTTTCAATCAAATGAGATGATTTAAAAATAAAATAAAAAATTTAATTCGAAAACAATTTTTCAACTCTCAATTTTTCATCATAAAAAATATGTACTTTAAAAAAATGTAAATTCAAATCATTTTATAATAATACATATAAATTACTAATAATATATTTACTGTGTGAATTAATACTTCTAAGCAAAATATTATTTCCACTCTCGTTACAAAATACTAGATATCTTCTGTGAGAGATGAATTTAAAAAAATGTAATTTAACATTTTGCAACCCACCCATCTGTATATAATATGTATGAAAAAATTACTGATAAAACTAAGCACGACCCATATATTTCTTAGCTGGCCACGTTTTTCTCCGAGAAACCGCTTGGCCGCGAGTTTGTCGAAATTTTACATCATTTTTGTTGTCGAAAGTTTTGAGCTGATCTATTTATAAATCGTGTATCGAATACATACAGTTTATATATGCATGTACATATATATGCGTAACAATGCACTCTTCCACTCGCTGACTGTGGACGGATACTAACCCAGTGGGCACAAAAACATCAACGTCCTGTGAACGTTCTAAAGACATTCCTAGGACGTTTGTGTCAGTCCAATTGATGTCCTAAAGACGTCCCATGTTCTAAAGACCGTCTTTGGAACATGGGACGTCTTTAGAACATCAATTAGACTGACACAAACGTCCTAGGAACGTCTTTAGAACGTTCTCAGGACGTTAATGTTTTTGTGCCCACTGGGAAGTGGTGCATTACATCCAACTATTTGAAATTGTTCATCCTACTCTTTTAAGAAGTCAGTTTAACTTACTACTGGTTTAGAGAGTTCTTCTAACGATCCACTTTTTTCCGTGTTTCAAGTGTAAAAGATGGAAATGAGAAAACGACTATCGCAGTCGGTGAAGATTAAATCTGGTAAATGGATTGCTGTCCGAAACGCAGGAATCTTCCGATTCTCGAATCAGCTTTGACTATTGAAATTTTGGTCCAATGAAAACAATAAAAGCAATGAAACATTGCTTTCTACATTCAGCTTGCCCCATATACCAAACAAAACAGGGGTAGATAAAGTCAACCATTAGCTTAAATATATTTCCTCATAAATTTTCCATACTCACAACACGTTCACCATATAAACGGGTTAAAAACTTTTGCAAAATGAAACCACCTTCTGATGAAGGTCAACTCAAGCATTCAGTTTTAGTGAAGTAACGTATCTGAGGAATGAGCCAATTAACCCTATTCACGTATACCTTTCAGCCATAGTTTTCTTATTTATATCAGTTTTATTAGTTTTATTTATATTATCTTAACCATTCGACTCAAAACTTGTTTAGACAACTTTTAAATAATTAGGAACAATAATATCGTTGAAATTTGTATCATATACAATATCATTTAGCTATTTTCCCTTTCGGCGAGCCTCTAGGGGTAAGCGTGACACTACTCGATTCGGGTAGTGTTTTTTAGGTGGATAGTTTCTTGTAATAAATAACTACAAGTGTGGGTTCACCACACCCACGACCGCCAACAGCAACGCAGTAGTATCAAACAATATCGAAATTAAAAAAATAGATTTTCTTAAAAAAGGTCACTTTAAGAATACTTCAATTTAATTACCGACGCCAGTAGCTGCGTGGTGATTCTCGACTCATCCAGATCTCGAAACGGTAAGCACGAGCGGGGCGGTCAGCGCTCGGATGGGTGACCGATCGGGAGTCTCGCTTAGTCGTGTTTTCACTGCTTTTAACTATACTGTCGAGCGGGAGATTTGACTTGTAGGACGAATGGGGGGGACTCTCGATGCCTATCGAATGTCTACACCTAAACTCCTTTGTCGGTAAGCGACTGAACTCAGGAGTTTTGGTTTTTTACAGTTTTCCACTTCTCTGACCAAATGTTCAGGCAAATGCGAGCGCTTGTGATAAAAATCTGGTTTCATACGATAGGTGATTATAGAAATGAAGCAAGCTGTACAACAGTGCATCATGGGCCACTTGCCATAAGAGTGGTCTAATATGTGAATGTAAGTGATCCCTATAACAAATGGCTTATAATGCGCTGTTGTGAAGCACGCTTAAAATTGAAAAAGAAACTCACAGGAGTTAGTACGTCAGACATTGCATAGAGGCTTATTATGAGAGTTGGGGTAATGATTTAATGTTTGACGATTTCTTGTGAGAGGGGGGATTTTAGCTATGTAAAACCCGAAAAGGGCATATATGAGTAAAAAAAATCTAATCGGATCTACTTAAACTAAAATTTTTGGTTGCAGAAGATCAAAATTCATGAGTATGAAATGAAAAATTTGATATTAAAAAGATCTTTTCCTGATTTTTGATTATAAAAAAATTCTACTCAATATAAATTACAGAAGAAAATTACGGAAGAGTAGTAAAAATAACAAAGTCAAAACTTTTCAATGCAGGAAAATTCACTAAAAAAATTGTTTCAAACCTAAGGTTAATGTTCCAGTAATCTTGACGGTCCCAATAACCGTGAAACTTGGTTATAATTTGAATACATTGTTAAAAAATAAGTTCAAAGTAAAATTTATTGATAAAACTCATTTAATTATAGCATTTTACAGTATCAAATGAAATAAAAATACATTCAAATTAAATAAAAAGAAAGAAAATTGTCGTCAAGATTACTAGGATGTTCACATTAATACTTCCAATTGAAATTAAAAAAAAATCCCAAACAATGCAAAAGGAGCGAAACAGAACGCGTTTCGAAATACCCTTTCTTATTTTAATTCTCACCACTGTCTTTTCTTATGTATATTTCTTATTATTTCCTAAAAACAAGATCAAATTCTTCCTATTGTTTTGAACTGAACTTTGAATTTACATCTTATTGCAGTTTTATGGGGAAATAATGAACGATTTTAATTTAAAATTGTACAGTTACATATATAGTAAATTTCGCTTGGTCAATTTTAAATTAGCAATTATTTAATTTTTCATACCTGTTAAAAACAAGAAACTGAAACCTTAAAAATTTGTTATTGTTGAACTTCATACCTACATTTTTAGAGAAATCGAAATTTTTAATATTTTTAATTGGGCGATTTCAAATTAAACTATTTATAGAACTTTATTCTTCAATTTTAAACAATTTCCAATTTTAAAATTAATACTTTTAACTCTAAAATGTTCAAAAAAGTACATTTTTATTTGCGAACCCTTAACAATTTAAAGTTTATCCACTTAAAATCGGGATAGTATGATAACTATAAAATCCAAATATTTAAAAAGACATTTCTTAATTCAACCCCTCTCGAATGAAAGTGCAGCCCAACTTTTAGTAATATCAATATTTGAAATTTAAATCATGTAAAAGAGCCGTATTAAAACTATTTGGAAATTATAGATTTCTAATCTCATATAGAATCAAAATTAACCCAGTTATCATTGCGAGGCCAAAAAATGTAAAGACTTCCGAAAGGTCAAAGTCCTCGAATCAAAGTGTAGTCGGAATTTTAAATACACTGGAGCCTGGATTTGTGCACGGTTTCGGGCATGATCTGCTGAGACCTTCGACACTAATCCAGGGACTCCGAACGTAAACAGGCAGGGTCGCATGAATCATTTCTAATGGATTTGGACGCATAACGCAACCTGGCACAACTAACGCGTAAAAGGAACCGAACGCTAGAGAACGGCACCAGGGTTGATGGCTTAATGTATCTGTTTATTAAATATTTCAAAGTACATTAAAAAGAAACCTAAACAGTCAAATTGACTTTCTTGAGCATTTGTTTTTAAAACACGATTTTTTAAGGAACATACTTCTTTTTAAGCCTTCCTGTGCAATTTTGTTGCACAATTTGACTGTTTTAAGTTCATGTTTTTTTAAATGTACTTTTAGATATTCAAATTTCATGAATATAATTGTTTTGGGGTCATGCAAATAATACGTAACGCGTTTTTCTTCTGTTTAAATAAAGATGATAATCAAATTTTCATGAAGCCAAAAGGGATACACTGATGCAAACAAAAGAAAACGGTTTACGTATTATACATATGTGCACGACGACCTCCTTGCGAAACTCAACTATTTAAAAAATAGATTTAAAAAAGTAATATTAAAAAGCCCTTGAATTAAAAAGCATAGTCTTAATCTTATATGTGCTTTTTGAAAACAAAGATGCCAAAACTTTAAATTGAAAAGATTTAGGATTAAAAGTGTAAGAAAATAAAAATATACATTACGTTAAAAAAATTGTTAGGCAAATCCCTATTTTTAATTAACTAATTTTTGTTTTAGTACGATACTAATAAGCCAGGAAGGTACGGAGGTGGAGGAGAATATACTGTTCAATCAGGCTTCGGATGGACGAATGGAGTGGTATTCGAATTATTAGATATTTACTGTTCTGCTACTACCAATGACAATGTTGTCGTACCACATATAGATTGCAAATCCCTACCCGCCTGAGTGGTAAGTTCCATAACCTACATAAAAATGAAATCCAAAAAGATCAGGAAGCGCCCTCAAAGAGTGGTTTCGCAGACTACAGGATTCCAGAGTCATTTGTATACATATCAGGATGGCCCATAAAAACAAAAATGTGGATTTTTTTTAGTCTCAGCCCCTCACTTTGTGTTATTTGGTGAAAAAACATTTTCCAAATTTTTTGAGATTTAAAAAATGGTGGCTCTCGACCCAGTGGTGGATTAACCAGTAGGCCAAGGTAGACCATGGCCTAGGCTCCTAGGGTGTCGTCGGTCTGGAGGGCCCAGAGGGCCCCTCAGGCTTTTGCAACTTTTTCTTTAAAAAACAGACGATTCATTTTCAAAACTATGCTATCGGAAATTAGGGGCCGACTGGGCCCCTCAGACTTATGCAACTTTTTCTTTAAAAACAGTCAATTGGATTTCAAAATTATGCTATCGGAAATTAGGGACTGAGTGGGCCCCTAAGACTTTTGTAACTTTTCCTTTAAGAAAAAAGTAAATTGAATTTCAAAATTATGCTATCAGAAATTAGGGGCCGTGTGGGCCCCTCAGACTTTTGTAACTTTTTCTTTAACGAAAAAGCGACAATTAAATTTCAAAATTACGCTATCGGGAATTAGGGGCCGAGTGGGCCCCTTAGACATTTGTAACTTTTACTTTCACAACAAAGCGTCAATTAAATTTCAAAATTATGCTTTGGGGAATTAAAGGCTCAGTAGACCCCTTAGACTTTCGTTATTTTTTCTTTAAAAAAGCGTCAATTGATTTTAAAAATTACGCTATCGGGAATGAGGGGCCCAATGGGCCCCTTAGACTTTTGTGATTTTTTCTTTCACTAAAAAGCGTCAATTACATTTCAAAATTATGATATCGGAAATTAGGGGTCCAGTGGGCCTCTTAGGCATTTGTAATATTTACTTTTACAAAAAAGCATCAATTAAATTTCAAAATTATGCTATGGGGAATTAGAGGCCCAGTGTGCCCTTTAGACTTTCGTAACTTTTTCTTTAAAATAAAGCGTCAATTGAATTTAAAATTGATACTATCGGGAATTAGGGGCCTAGCGGGCCCCTTAGAATTTTGTAAGTTTTTCTTTTTAAAAAAGCGTCAATTGAATTTAAAAATTATATTATCCGGAATTAGGGGTCCAGTGGACCCATTCGGCTTTCTTGACTTTTTCTTTGCACAAATCAAGGCTATAAAACGCATTTAAAGTAGGATATTGATTATAAATACTGTGAATTGAAATTTATAATTAAGACATATATTGTTAGCTATAGTTCTTTGTTTCATACTTTTTTGTTTTTCTTAAAAATTTCTTGAAATTTTTTTAAAAATTATAAGGAGGGGGCACAAAAAATTGCGACCCACGGGCCCAAAATTTGTTAATCCGGCACTGTCTCGACCCTTAAAGTACTCCACGCGTAGCCTAAACCTAAAGCCGGCGTCAAAAGTACGCGACCCTCACTTTGATCACTCGCAACTAGTTAAAAATAAATCGCAGAAAATCTAGCCAGGTACACGTGAAATCTTAATGTCTTCCCAATTAAACGATATATTTATTGTTGTTCTAAAAAAAATTTTACGATACCGCTGATGTAAACTGTGCCGAAAAATAAGGTTTTGGAGGCACTTTTTTTAAGCCTCGACTTTCGAGGCTTCCCAAAACGAGCTAGACGTCTTAAAAAATCTGAAAAATTCACAGACGCTCCTTAAAGTTTCTAGAATGCAACGCAGTTTTCCAAATTTCGAAAATGAAATTGTTTACTAATTATAGACCCTTTTCCACAAACATATCATCTTGGAAAGAAATAATGATAGGAAGTTGTTTTATGGCCTAAAATGTGAAGTTTTGAACGTGATTCAAGTACTCTTTAAAAAAATGAGGCAGGGACGTTGGAGACCCCTTCCTTCAGAGGTCCCTATTGTTGTGAAATGTATACTTTTTTCTGCCACTTTTTATAGGGTGGCTACTCTCATTAAATCCCGAAATATTCGTAAAGAATTATTTCGCGAAATATTGATATAATTTCATTTTTTTAAGTGTACTTCAATCACGTTACAAAACGGCACATTTTAAGCCATAAAACAACGTCCTATCGTTATTTTTTTCCAAGATGATATGTTTGTGGATATGAATGCGGTGCATTCTTGACACCTTAAGGAGCTTTGTTTTTATCACGTTTTACATCAGCGCTATCGTAAAAAATTTTCTAGAACGACAATATACATATCGTTCAATTCGGGAGACTTTAAGCTTTCACGTGTACCTGGCTAGAATTTTCCGCGATTTTTTTTTAACGAGGTGCGAACGATCAAAGTGAGGGTCTCGTACTTTTGACGCCGACTTTAGATATTTTCTGGGCAGAGCTTGCACTTCCCGGTTCCTTTCTGATTATGTTTTGGAGATTTACCCCCAGTATTTTAAGCCTAAAATGAGAAAGTTAGTGGAGCCCTTTTTGAAAAAAACCGAGGAAAAAACACAATTTTGTATATATTTGTTTTTTCTTCTTCTAATGCTTCAGTTATTATATCTTATTTTAAAATCAACGTTGACCTAGAAAAAGCATTTGACAAGGTAAATAGAAGTAAACTTTGGGAAGTCCTTAAAGAGTA
>CAKNWT010096293.1:0-10390 GCA_932066315.1 Andricus coriarius | reverse complement strand
GTGATGAAGACATGGACGACGGTATGGCTGACGATGAACAACTCAATGCTATCGAAGGATATTATTGTACATGTCAGTCAGGTGCTCGAACGCTTGGAACTTGTGCACATATAAGCAGTATTTTATGGTTCTTAGGGTACGTTCCTCATCAAGAAAGAGTTCGTTATCCATCAGATAAAATTATTCAGACCATAAATGATGCAGGAAATCGATACCAAGCAAGAGATATTCCGTTACCAGAAGTTGTTGACGTCTAGTTGCCAGTCCTAACTTAATTAGTTAGACATTGATAACATGTTGGTCATGTTTTAAGTTTATTTGATGGATACTGACTGCATCTTGCGTTCATTGGCCGAATACTGACTAAGCTCTGCTCATATCTTGCCTTAATTGGCTAGAATCGATAACAACTTGCTCCTATCTTGTCTTCATTGGTTAGGTAATGCCCAAATCTCGCTCTATACTTGCCTTCATTGGCTAGAAAATGACAAAATCTCACTCATGTCTCGCCTTCATTGACTCAATATTGATAATATCCTGCTTATGTCGTGCCTCGATTGGCCGGATATTGCCTAATTCCAGCATATTTCTTACGTTCACTGATTCGATATTGACAACATTCTGGACATTTCTTTTGATTATTTTCTGGATATTGACTCAGACTTCCACATATGTATCTTGCATTCATTGGCTAAATATTGACAACATCGTGATCGTATCTTGCCTTCATTGGCTAGATATTAACAACATGCAGGTCATAAGTTACCTCCATTGGTCGGATATTGGCTAGGTCTTGCTCATGATTTGCCTTTATTAACTAGATAATGACTAAATCTCGCTGATGTGTTGCGCTCATCACCTATATACTGACAATATCCTACACGTAAATATACACAAAGTCTTTTCAGCTCTGTAGAAATAATTGGTACTGCGTGGGTGTATTTAAAGGGGTGTTGTGATGACAACATATAGCCTGAGGACCACATAAAAAAATCATTGGAACAGTGACTTCAATATTTTCGAAAAATGATCATTTTCCTAAAGGATAAGATACGAAAATATTCACAAAGTCATTCAAGCTTTACAGAAATGATTGATACTGCGTGGGTGTGTTTCAGGGGGTTTTGTATATCATTAAGCTATTTCCCTTTCGGCGAGCCTCTAGGGGTAAGCGTGACACTACCCGATTCGGGTAGTGTTTTTTAGGTGGATTTGTAGTAAATGGGCTCACCACACCTACGACCGCCACCAGCAACGCAGTAGTATCAGACGGTCACCCATCCAAGTACTAACCGCGCCCAACACTGCTTAACTTCAGTGATCTAACGGGAACTGGTGCTTCCAGCGTGGTATGGCCGTTGGCCAAATGAAAAAATAGTGATGACATGATGATGATTTGTGATGACAATATATAGCCTGAGAACCACACACAAAAATCATTGGAGCAGTTATTTCTTAATATTAACAATAAATGTCAATTTTACATTGAATGACCTTGAAAAATGAATATTGCGTTAAGGTCATTACGTCCTTTGCATTTCCTCGTCAGAGCTGAGTAACTTTCATTGGGAACATTTTTTTCTCAGACGTTCAGTTTTCAAGATATTTGCTAATGTTTGTTACAATTGTTGCTCGTTTAACCCTCTTTATCTCGAAAACTGTCCATTTTCGGACATTTTGTGTAATAACACTTTTGATGGAAACATTGAGAACTACAATTTTACGAAGTTTAATCAAAATCGACCGAAAGCCATTTCGTGTACATTTGCTGCGGGGTCCTTTAATTTTGAAAATTTTAATGTTATTTTGTACGAATAAAACAGAAACTACTGATCCTATCAAAAAATGGTTCATAACAAATTTGTAGCTTCTTTATGGATTAACAGTTTAATTTAATTTTTTTTTGTTCCTTGGAGAGTTTGAGAAAAAAACTATTTTTTCTGACTCAGGGGGCCTCAAAACGTCGACATTTGATGGAATCCACGAAAGTCATTTTTCACATAAAACCAGTACCTTCTCAACGTCGACATTTGATGGAATCCACGAAAGTCATTTTTCACATAAAATCAGTACCTTCTCATTATTATAAGAATGTAATAATTACTTAATTTTTGCGCTAAAAAAAATACGAATTTTCTATTTTTTAAGAATACTCAAGAAGTGGTTATGACAATCTTGTAGGACTATAAAAAGTAAAGTTTTTCTTCTCTTGACTTTTTTTCATATCGTGCCTTATTTGGCTTAAAATGTTCATTTTCGTTTTTTGGGGGGTATTGAAAATGTATAACTCTGAGAATTTTTTTTATCGAAAAAAGTCGTGAGGCTAAATTGTTTGAATTTTTTAGTACTGTCGCTAGCCGTCCACGGAATTTCTAGATTTGGTAAAAAATGGTCTAAAAAATTTTGAAAATGATCTAACTTTTTAAATTTATATTCCAAATAGCGACGACAACTATGGCAGACAAACAGACGCCGACGAAAAAAACTATTTTTTCAGACTCAGGGGGCCTCAATACGTCGTTATTGGATGGAATCCACGAAAGTCATTTTTCACATAAAACCAATACCTTCTCATTATGATGAGAATGTAAAAATCAATGTGTGGCGATGGAGCCACACGGCAGAAGTGAAACTTTGATATATTAACCTTGAAATTTTTCTTGAGTAATCATCAGGGTTTTGAAGAGATCAAATAGTAAAAGAGTGAAGAGAGAGAGAGAGAGAGAGAGCATATACATGTTTTTTTAGCGAGTCAGTATTTGGGACATCGAAGAGGAGTCTAGAGCAATTTCCAATCGCACAAAATTGCAATTGCACAAAAGCGAGACGGGATTACAGAGAGAACGTATAGACAGTGCGTAAGATTGAGACTTGCGTTCGGTCGTTCTTTTAAATTCACTCCAGTCCCAAAAGAAGTTTCGCTTCAAGATTTGACTTTTGATCTAAAAAATCATCCATATTTAAGAATTTTCATTTTTGAATCTCTAAAATTTAAGTATTAGGAATCGTAACTTTTTAAATTTTTAGAGCTTTCAATATAAAATCTTTAACTATAGCGACTTCCTAATTTTGACAATTTGCAATTAAAAATTATGTAAATTTTATAATCAAAGATTCTGCAACTTTGAAAATTCATATTTGAAATTTTTTCAGTTGGGAAGACTTAGAACTGAACACTTGATACAGTGGCAGAAATTTCTGATAGAAAGTTCTTTTCAAAGCTGTCCAGTCGGTTAAATTTCGCGAAGCAGATTTTCTAAAAAAAATTTTCTACTGTGCAAAATGATCAATTCTACGTGCATTATTTCTCAGTCCTGTGCTCCGTTACTCTCCTTAATTATTTACAATAACAAATTTTTGTTGTATTTATGCGATTTCTTAGAATACTTTCATTAAATTTTCGCAAACTATGTACAAAATTAGAATAGTACCATCTTCGTTTCCATCATCTACGGGGGAACAAGAACTTAAATGATAAATTTAAATTTAAAATTTAAAGCTTTTTCGGGTTTCAATCGTGTGATTGGCCAGAGCGCCCCATGGTAGGGACTGCTCGAACTTGATTGGTCAATCAAGTCCTTTTTCAAAAACCCGGGAGGACGGAAAGCCAAATCGGATTGGTATTATATCCATTGTCCCCATTGATATTATTAGGGTGTTTTAAGATTTCGATTGCTTCTCTATGTTTCATTGGAAAAAGATTTAGCGTTTTTGCGATGAAGGTTGGTTTGTCAAACAAAATGCTATGTCCTGTCTCAATATGATACTCAGGTAGTACTGATTGCGTGAAATGTTTTAGCCTGACTTTACTCTCATGTTCCTTTACACGTTGGGTCACCGCCCTCCCGGTTTCTCCAATGTAGACTTTGAGACAAGGACAAGGAATTTTATATACTCCCGGACCACTGAGAGGTGCCTTTTTATCTTTAGGATTGTTTAGAAGTTGTCCTATTTTTGCAGGTGGTTTACATATGGTTTGGATGTTGTGTTTGTTGAGAATTCTCCCTATTTGTTCTGTGATACCTTTAATGTTGGGTAGGATTATGGTCTTATTTCTCCCTCTTTCTTTAGTGGGTTGTGTTGACTTGTCTTTTTGAGTGTATTTTCTTATTGCTTTCTCAATTTGTTTGTTTCTGTAATCGTCTTGTATTAGGATTTGTTTAACATTTCGTAATTCCTTTTGTAAGTTATCTTTATCTGTATTGGAGACAGCTCTGTATACAAGGGAATTCATGACCGATTGCTTTTGAGATGGGTAGTGGTGGGAGGAGGCATGTAGGTATCTGTTTGCATGGGTGGGTTTTCTGTAAACTTCGTGTCCTAATGTGTTATCAGATCTTTTGTAAACTAGTACGTCCAAGAAAGACAATTTTCCGTTTTGTTCAATTTCCATGGTGAACTTGATATTAGGGTGTAATTGATTGATGAAATCGAAGAATTTGTGTAGTTCGTCTAGTCCATGTCTCCAGATGAAAAAAGTGTCGTCAACGTAACGGCCCCAAAATTCCGGTTTAAGCTTGAATTTGTTAAAGATTTTTGTTTCAAGATTTTCCATAAAGATGTTGGCTATTACTGGTGAGATTGGAGATCCCATTGCTGCTCCTGAAGTTTGTTTGTAAAACTGGTTATTGAAAGAGAAGTAGGTATTATTAGACAGTGTTCTATCAAATGTATGAAATCGGAGGGAAAGTTTGCAAAGGATTTAATAATATCGATTGTATCAGAGACTGGTACTTTCGTAAAGAGAGATTCTACGTCGAAGCTCATTAAGATGTCTTGGGGTTGAATGTGGATCTCTTGTATAATAGATTTCATCCTGCTCAAACTTGATTGGCCAATCAAGTCCTTTAAAACAAAACAAAAAACTATTAAAACTTCACGTTTTCCTATCAAACACTCTCAGATTTGACATTTGGTCTACATTGGACCGCATATCATTTGACCAATCCCAACGGATTAAAGATCTTTCTACTCAAAAACAAATAATAAAATTTGACAAGTTACTTCCAGTAACTCTACCTACGGATCGCGGGACCTTGTAGCTGGTGGGAGGGCTTACGGGTCTCATTAGACTATAGATCTGGAATAGGTGAACCTGAGGGGATACACTGCGAGGTGTGACTGCTCTAGGGAACTGACGGACACTAGTCGGTGGGACTTAAACTAAGGAGCGATCCTTCGATGAGGTAATGGCAAAACCTCCTGAAATATCGAGGGCGCGAGTTCTCATGCTCCCAAGCTACGATGTGATCGCCGTGCCAAGAGCTGAATGGCACCAGGGTGAACAAATTCTTGAACACCCCGGCCTGCCCGTCTCAGTAGGGGCGGGCAGGCGGGGGTCCAAAAGGAGGTGTCTAGACAGAGACTTTGGGACACCAGGTAGAATCCCATAGTATGTAGACACATCCCCCGCAAGCGGGGCTTTGAAGGGGGGGGGGTGTTTTCTTATTTCCCTAGCTTCTCGTGGGCCTCAAATGAATCCTAAACAATTAAAACAAACCAAAAACAATGAGGGGCCCGTTCGGGGTCCCTCCTCTAATCCACCGCTGAAAGTGGGAGGCTCCTTAGGAGGCAACCCACCAGAGGCGGTGCGAACTAAAGATAACGGTGGAGACAAGCTTGTCGAAGCCGTTGAAGAGCAGCTAAGGGAACTCTCCGTGAGGAGATGGCGACGTTGCGGCGCACAAAAAAGGAGAGACCGCAATGCGCGTCTCGAAAACAGCAGCCAAGGCACCACACAAGGGGCAGTGGCTACGGAAATTTCACCTGGAGCAACTCCTCAGGCTAATCCCATTGGCAAGAGGAAGAAGGGCTCCGCAGAAACTCCCCCAAACAGAGTGTTGAAACGGCAGAAGGCTCTCGAAACACAAGGGCTCACTTTCGCGCAGATGGCTAACAACGCCTTGGTGAGGGTTGTCGTTGCATCGGGTTATCCTGAGAACTGTCTAACTCTTGAGAAGTTGGACAGGATGAGGAATGAAATCTCTAGAGGGATTGACGCATTACCCCGCGAGGGGCGCGCCCCCAGATTCAACGACATCTTCATAAGGTCGGAGGCCATCGTAGTGTATGCCGCGGACATCTGGTCGCGAGACTTGATATTTGAAAAAACCCCAACGTTTAGGCTTAAAGAGGGTCTACTCTTGGAAGTCAAAGGGGCGGAGTGTCTGCAGAGGTGCCGTAGAGCGACCGTACTGATTCCCGGCACCCCCGGGAGTCCGGCGGTCGTTCTGCGGCGCCTGAGTTTTCAGAACCCGTCTCTGCGAACTGATTCACGGAAGGCTTATTCCGACAGGCAGCGTTCCAGGCCGAAGGGGAGAGGCTGGATTCTGGTCGCCGGTCTTCCTGAATCCTCAATCAGAGCCCTTGCGGCTCTTCATTACCGCCCCTACCTAGGGGCGAGTAGGGTTACCTTTCGAGTGTCCCGACTGGGCTCCGCAGGGGGACCAGAAGTACCCGGAGGTGCCCCGAATCAGCCTGTCAATGGCTGAGACGGGAATCTCCATGATGCAGATTAATTTGCACCAAAGCAAAGTCGCCTCGGCGGTACTAGCCAGATCCAAGAACCCTGATTATGCAAGGAAAGGATTTGTGGCTTGTCAGGATGTGGCTCCATATATAAGGGGCCGCTCGAAAAAACGCCAAGTGCATGCATAGCCGTCAAGGGTATGGATGCGATCTTGGTGCCTAAATTCTGCTCTAGAGATCTCACCGTTAATAAGGCAAGGCTCAGGGGCAGTAGCAGAGAAAGGTTAGAGGTGTATATCGCCTCGGCCTATTTCCCTGGCGATGCCGAGGGACCACCGCCTCCTAGAGAGGTTGAGGCTCTAATTCGGCACTACCAAGAGAATAAAATCCCTCTGCTGTTGGGCTGTGATGCGAACTCTCACCATACGGTGTGGGGAAGCACAAACATCAACGACAGAGGGAGAGATTTGATCGAATATATATCAGGCACAGAGCTGGAGATTCTGAATCGGGGTGATACCCCCACATTCCAGACTAAAAACAGGAGTGAGATTCTCGATTTGACTCTATGTTCGGGTGCACTGAGGAGCAAGGTAGCGGACTGGAGAGTCTCCGATGAGGAGTCTCTCCCGGACCAAAAATATATCGTTTTTCGATTAACCCTAGGAAAATCGGTGGTTTCTAAGATCAAGAACCACAGAAATACACTTTGGGACTCGTATAAAGAGGAACTCAAAGGGAGGCTTGCGGAATTTTCCACAAGCTATGGTACCATTGATGAGTTAGAGCACGCTGCGGATTTTCTGCGAAGGGCTCTGACTAAATCATATGAGAAAAATTGCCCTACAAGCACAATTAAGTCTGAATACAATAAAAATATAAGAAAGTACAAGCGGGAAGATTGGAGGGGCTTCTGCGAGGAATCGAAAAACATTCCGCAAACAGCGAAGCTGCAGAAGATCCTGGCAAAGAATCAGGAAGCTCGCCTCGGACTCATAAGGCTCGATAATGGTGAGTTTGCCGAAGACGAAGAAGCAACGCTGAATCACCTGATGGAAGTTCACTTACCGGGTTTTCAGCGATTCCGAACCGACCAAGAGGGGGAAGACTGGGGCCAAGAGGTGGTGAGGGCCGACTGGAATTTCGCCTCTAAGGTCGTTGATTACAAGAAGGTGGAATGGGCCGTAGGGTCCTTCTGTCCTTTTAAATCACCAGAGGCGAATGGCATTTATCCAGCGCTTTTACAAAAAGGCATGGATTTGGTCGTCCCTCCTCTGACGAAATTATTTAGGGCAAGTATAGCTCTTAAACACGTGCCAATGGCATGGAAGGATGGCTGCAAAAGATTTCCGACCAATCGGCCTAAGGTCTTTTATCCTGAAGACGTTGGAGAGGTTGGTCGAGAGATACATTAGAGATGAGGTGCTCTTGGCCTCCCCGCTGTATAGAGGGCAGCATGCTTTTCAGGCAGGCTGCTCAGTAGAAACTGCACTTCATGCTGTTGTGGAAAAATTGGAGCAGCAGTTGGAACAAAAGGGGTATGCTGTGGGCGTTTTCTTGGATAAAGAGGGTGCTTTCAGCAATACTCCTCCAGAAATCATCTGTAGAGAGGCTCTGAGACGTGGCGTGCCGGACCAGCTTGTACGCTGAATAGGAAGCATGCTACGTCGGAGAGGACTCGAAACCAGATGGGGTGAGGGCCTAGTAAGGGGAATAGCTCCGCGGGGATGCCCACGGGGGGGTGTCCTGTCACACCTCCTGTGGTGCATTGTTGTGGACGGCCTTCTTCGAAGGATAAATAAAGAGGGGTATTATACTCAGGGATATGAGGATGACTTTGTAATCCTAGTCAGGGGGGCTCATCTGGAGACGCTGATGGGTCTTATGAGGTCGGCGCTGCGTATTGTAGAGCTCTGGTGCGATAGCTCAGGGCTCTCAGTTAATCCTGAAAAGACCAACCTGGTCATTTTCACGAAAAATTATAAAATTCTAAAAGTTGACGCTCCAGTATTTTGTGGTGCGAGGCTGACGTTTTCAGATTCGGTCAGGTATCTGGGAGTAATCGCAGATAGCAAGCTGAACTGGGCAAAGCACCTGGAGACCCAATGCAGGAAGTTTGTCATGAGTTTTTGGATGTGCAGGAAAGCCTTTGGGTTGACGTGGGAACTAGTGCCTAAAATGGTTGCATGGCTCTACTCTGCTGTTCTAAAAGCCAGGCTCCTACATGCGGCCGTGTTTTGGTGGCCACGGGCGGAATTTAAATTAATGCAGGACAGGCTGCGAAGATTACAAACGCTAGCATTTAGGAGTTTCACTGGAGCAATGAGGACTACGCCCACTGCGGCGATAGGATTCAAGCTCTGTGAAGAACCCCTACATTTCGCGATAATCGCTAGAGCGGCACATGCGATGGGCCGTCTGGCAAGAGCAAATAGGTGGACTCGGGGGACTAGGCACACTAGGCTCCCGAGTGATATCAGTGCATTGCCGATTCTAAAGATTATGCAAGATAAAATAACAAAACGCTTCAACTTTGCCAAAGCCGTCAGAGTCTGCATTCCAAGCAGAGATCTGTCGAAAGCAAATGGTAACCCGCTCCTCCAAGGGCAAATCTGGTATACAGACGGCTCCGGGGGTGAGGAAGGGTCAGGAGCAGGAATTTATGACAGCAAGAGAGGGAAAGGGATAGGGATACCACTTGGGCGACACGCTACTGTCTTTCAGGCGGAGGTCCTGGCCGTCCTTCGCTGTGCTGAAACACTAATAGAAGGAAACGCTGCTGGCAGACAGATTACGATCTGTTCCGACAGCCAAGCGACACTAACTGCAATAGGGAAACCAGACATAACATCAGAACTGGTTTGGAAATGCAAAAAGGCATTAAACCAACTTGCAGAAAGAAACAATGTGGCTCTCATATTGGTTCCTCGGCACACAGGGATCAAGGGCAACGAAAAGGCGGACCAGTTGGCAAAACGTGGCTCAACAAGTGAATACATAGGACCAGAACCGGTACTGGGAATGGCGTCTTGCTGTATCGATTTGACCATTAAAAGCTGGACCCGAACAAAACACCGGGAATACTGGGAGCAAATCCAGGGTTGCCGTCAGGCGAAATACATCCTGGGTCATACCCATAGAATGGACAGAGGCAGGGAAATCCTGGGTTTACCCAAGAAAGATATAAGGACAGTGGTACAGATCCTAACTGGACACAACCACTTAAACTACCATATGCACAAAATGGACTTTAACCCCACTACAGAGTGCAGGAGATGCGGCAGGGATGATGAAACATCCCTGCATGTATTAGATCAGTCCCCTGCATTAGCTGAGCTCAGGCAACAGACCCTCGGGGCCCATTTTATGGGACCAGAGGAAATTACAACGCTACCAGTAGGCGACATACTAAACTTCGTTAAGAGGTCTGGGGTCAACTGCTGAGAGCGAATAAGTAAGGGTGTGGCACAATAGGCCTTATAACTTGAGCGCCAGAGGGGCTCACCATGGGCTCCTCGCCCGTCCTAAAACTAACTAACTACTTTCAGTAACGCCCGAACCACTAACTAACACAGTAAACAAAACAAAAAAGCATCTCTAATCATCCTCTTAGCAATGAAATGATTTCAGCCTTATCTAAAGGACATAATTTTGCAGTAGCTCCCTCCAAAATCCCGAAAGAAGAAATCATCAGTAATTTGTAATCCACAAAATATACTCTTCCACCTGAAAAAGCGAATGACATACGTCGTAGGACGGCCAACATCTTACGCCAAGCCCAACTCCCTTCCTCAAACTTAACAAAACAAGAAAAAACAGCAATTAAAGAACTGAACCAGAATAAAGAGATCATAATATTACCCGCAGACAAAGGTAACACAACAGTAATAATGAATAAAGAAGACTATAACAATAAAATCAT
>CAKNWT010096264.1:0-11790 GCA_932066315.1 Andricus coriarius | reverse complement strand
TTTTTGTTTTAAATTGAAGTGAGCGAAATTTTCAAGAACACCTTGGTCAGAGATTGTTGCATTTTCATTTGTTTCTTTATTATATGTTTACTCGAAGTATGAGAAAATCGATATTTTTCACAAAATTATTATTTACTCCTTAACAACAATTTGCATATAATGGAAATCATCTCAAAGCGATTCTCCCACAATAAAAATAATTTGATTATTGTCTGTTTTGTTTATTATAAAGAAATGACATTAACAAAGAGGCAAATAGTGGCATTTTTGTTGACAAAAATTGTTTTCGGATGAATATGCTTTAAATTATAGTGAGAGTGACTGTTAATTACAATTTTTATTAAACATCAACAATTGTGAATGTTGTAAACAATATTTGGAAAAATATGGAATTTATTTCTTCTTTCATTATCTGAAATTATGTAGATACTCGGAAAAGTGGTTTATGTTTCACTGTGTGTGTTCATATACAACAGTATTTCATTTTGTAAACAACTGAAATAAGTAAATATAAAACTTTGTCCTGAAAAATAATTTTTGTTACACTGAAACTGCTTCGAATGTTTGTGAGAGAGATTTACAGTAAGTGTTTCTGTGTACAATTCACAATAAACTGTTGTTATTATTTAATTTTAAATATTACGATTCGTAGGTATTTAACAATATTGTAATTTTTATTGAAAAAAGTTTCTTCTTCTCTGGAAATAGTTTCAATTATCCTGAGAGTGATTGTCAGTAAAAATTTCTATAAAACATTATACACCATTTTTTTTTTAAATTGTGGAATTTGTGCTTTTTTAATTTCGGATTTCCCTTATCATTTGAATTGCTGCAGATATTATTGAAAAGAACATAGGTTCAATTATATTTATTAAAATACAAATGCTAAACAAATGGAATAAGTAAATACAAAACTGTGGCTTTTCGGCGTGCAAAATACTTTTTCTTGCACTGAAGTTGCTTCAAATTTTGGTGAGATAGATTATCTGTCACTAATTCTATGTAAAAATTAACAATAGATCATTCTTATTATCTATTTTTGTAATTTTGAATGTCACGAATTTTTCATGTATTTAAAAAAGCCGTTTATTAATCCATTTTACCACATCAATTTATCGGTTACCTAAGGCTAAAAGACACATGCAGCCTACAATTGATATCCACCCGCCATTAAAAAAAAAATTTCCGATTGGTGAAAGCCGAATTTTCTAACGGAAAAATGCCAAAATTTTTCATTTCTTCATTTTCATTGCTTATAAAATGAACAAAAAGAATGACATATGTATCATTTCCCAGAATATCGGAATTATCTTGAATGATTCAGAGGAGTCCAAATTTCATAAAATTGCTCATTTAAATATTTCGCTACAAAAATTTCTTATAACAATTGTTTATTGTTTATTTCTTATGAAAATAGCTATTGAAAATTTTTCTCACATAATCTTGAAGCAGTTTGAGCTTAAAAAATATTTTTCCAGGCCAAAGTGCCAAAACTTGGAATTAAATTCTTTCATTTGTTTACAACATTAACACTTGTTTTATATATAAATATAATATACTATCTAATATAATACATACATAAATTATATAAAATTTATGATATAAATATAATGAAACCTATGTTACTTTCAAGGATATCTGCATCAATTCAGATAATGAAGTAAAATACGAATTTGAAAAACAACTAATTAATGTTAATGTTTCATAGAAATTGTTACTGACGATCACTCGCGCAATAATTAAAATTATTTACAGATAAAAACAAACTTTTTAAATAAAAATTACAAATTTTTTTTAACATACAACTTTCGTAATATTTTAAATAAAGTAATCACAATAAATAATAAGTGTTTATTGTCAATTTTACATAGAGACAGTTACTGCTAATCTCCCTCAGAAACATCTGAAGCAGTTTCAGTGCAGAGAAAAATTCTTTTCCAGGACAAAGTTTTATATTTACGTATTTTTTTTTTACAAAATCAACAACTGTTGTATTTGAAGAAACATTATCAAACTTTTCCGAATATCTACATGAATTAAGATAATAAAGAAAGAACCGAAATGAAAAAAAATCCAAATTTGTTCACAAAATTGTTTACAACAATTACAATTGTTGATGTTTTATCAAAATTGTGAGTAACAGTCACTCTCACAATTATAGTTTTAAGCATTTTCATCCAAGAACACATTTTTTTAAAAAAACCTGATAATAATTAAAACATACAATAGGCAAATTATTTGTATTCTATCAGTAGTCTTGCGTTGATTTAACACGATTTTTATTATATGCAAACCGTTGTTAAAGAGTACATAATGATTTATTGCAACATCTCAATTTTCTCATACTTCGAGTAAACATATGATAAAGAAACAAATGAAAATGCAACAATCTCTGAACAAGGTGCTCTTGTAAATTTCGCGCACTTCAATTTAAAACAAAAATAATTGCAAATCGGGGCAAAATTGAAGGCTGTAGAGTGTTTTGAACGAAAAAAATGCGCTTCCTCCCACAGTGTGGTGTATCTGGGTATGCTATCTGTGCACTTCAACATTTCTATTATTACTGCAAATATGAACCGATTTTCATGAATCTTTTTTTTACTTTCTTGAAATTATATGAATAAACTATTTCTGCTCATTAAAATTGAGTCACGCGATGCTTTCATAATTTCAGTTTTTGAACCGGCCTGAGCATCACCCCATTTTTTTCTATTGTTCTTTTCTTTTGGTTTATAACGTAAAATATAAACATTTTTCCAAAAAACCGAACTTAGCCGGAAAAACAGACCAATATTTAGATGGGGTATGCAAAATATCAGACAAAAATATTCAACCGTGCGGCCGGAAACTGGAATCCCGTTTTATAATGCTGATAAATCCACTTTAAGACTTAGTAATTGGGAAAAGCACATATTTAAATATGTGCTTGTTCCAACTTTGTTTAAAATGTATTGTATAGCTCAGATTTATTTTGAAAAATGTAAAGAAGGCGAAAGTTATTCTTTTTTTAAAAATGTAAGCGTTTAAAGGCATCAGTAGTGAGCCACTTAAGATTAGGACCATATTCAGGGCTGCATAAAAAGCGATCGTCAAGTTGAACAATGATGAAATGCATTTATCTATGCATTCGAGACATTTTGCAGCATTTCCGATTAAATATTCAAAATTTATTGTAAGCACTGAGGAAATTATTAAATGTGTACTAAAAAGTAAACGTGAAAAGTCATCAAGTAAGCCACACAATTTTGACTATTAAACTCCATTTTTATAAAATATTTAATAAAATATTCAACTTTTTGGTAATTATCCATATGCCAAGAAGTTTCATTTGAGATACGTTTAATATTCTTAGGCAACAATTAGAATGGGAGGCTCGCTACTAAGAGGAGGTCCACTATTGGCGTCATTACCGTACCATTTAAAGAAATGTAAATAAAATTAAACTATAAATGGTTGCTATTATATTCCTAATTAATTTATGAAAAATATAAATGACCAAATTGTTATGAAACAAAATTATCAAAGAATGTAATAAGAGTCTTTTTTTCCTTATATTGATACCGATTTTCAAGTGAATATCGCGATTGCATCAAAATAAAAACAATACATTCAAATTTAGTGTGTGTTCTTTAATATTGCATGAATAATAATTGATGACTTTGTTATTATCCTTATGAAAGGAAATTGCACATAAAACTGTCACGTACAAAAAAATGAATATTAATTTGAAGGAGACAAAATAAATGTATGCATGAGAAAATGTTCAGTTAACTGAAAAGTGTGAAGTAAAGGTTTGTTAATAAAATACGAATTGTAGGAATATAGCTAGTGAACTAAGGCGAATGGTATATACCGAGAAATACCCTTTCGAACTTGTACATTATGTCTACTACTACTTTCATCGTTGATTTCACTTTCAGCGCCAATTAAGCGAAGAGTTAAAGCGATATAAAAGTTAACAACGAACGAGAAGAGGTTCCCAGACGCGAGTCGTGATCGCTATGGATTTTGTCACAATATAAATAAGCTTTCGTTGCAAGTTTTACTTTCCTCGGTTTATGCCACTTTTCTTACGGTTCGACGCACATACGCCAACTGAATGAGCTGAAGAACTTGAACACCAATCTAAACTCATTGTTCCGTTTTACTGAGCGTGTAATACTTACTGACCGTAACAGAAGCACACATTTTCATTCAGAAATATTGGTTGGATCAATGTTCAACTCTTGAATGTAACCAATCATCAAGAACGGCATTCTCCACTCTCTAAATCATAAAAAAGCCCAATGGCTAGGTTGGCTAGGAGAATTACTAGTTTTTGTTTTGTTAAATTAACCGAAAATCTAGTTGATTTTAATAGTTTTTTAGTTAATTTTTTTAGAATTTAACTAATAATCCCAGTTGATTTGGGTTTTCGGTGCAAAGGCGTCCAAAGATTTATTTAGAATAATCGACGTTTTTAGAACGTTATTTCACCTGTCATAGAACGCTTTAGGGACATTCTAATTATGTTTGAATTTTATCTCCAAGAAACATTTTTAGTACGTTCTAATTATGTCTTTTTATTTTTTGCTCACTGGAAGTCAACTTACTGTGACGCACTGAAACAGTGCAAATTCGTTTACTAAATGAATTACGTCAAATTTTGTACAAAAAGTGGATCGAAGCGTTGCACAATAAAGAAACAGTTGACAACTACATAATTACTACATTGAAAATTACAACTACATTCATATTTTCCTACGTAGGTGTCATTTTTTTCATTGTGCAATGCTTTGATTCACTTTTGGATTTAAATTTAACACGTTAAAATTTAGTATGTAATTATGTACTCATTTTCAACACGGAGAGGAATATTTGGCTCGGACATGAAAACGATTTGGTTGCTGTAGATTTGTAGAAGCAACATTATTTTTTTGGTTTCCCAACAACATTTTGTTTATTACAACAAACCATTTGTAGGCCTGACAAAAATTTATTTAACCAAAAAAACCATGGTTTTGCTTCAATTAACAACATTGTTGTTAGCTCAACAAAAGGTTTGTTGAAAGAATCAAATTTTTGTTGGGCTAGCCCAAAACTTTTTTTATTTTTATAGCAACCAAATCGTTTTTTTGTCCAAACTAAACATTTTTCAAAGTTAACTGATGTTCTATCTTTTTGAAAAAATCACCCCGTATTTTGCAGGGAACATCCATTAATTACGTAAGATTTGAGGGGGGTAGGGTCAAAAATTCAAAAAATTAGCCGTACGTAATTTGCCTTCTAGCTCTATAATAATTTTTTTCGAAGGAATGACTAATCCGCGTTACTTTTGTTGTGACATTTTTTACAAGAATTGATTTTTTATTATCTTAAAATCAAAGTTCTTGCCGAAAAACCTCTAGTGAACGATGAAACTTTTTTATAAAAATAATTACAAATATTACTATTTAAACATTTTAAAGGGGGTTTCCGTTAAAATTATATACTTTTAAAATTAAATTAATACCTATTTATTCTGTTTTCGAAAGTTTAAAATATTTGTAAGGTAGAATTTAATTTCAAAAGCTTTTGGCGCTGACTACACCAGAATTAGTGTTTTATTATAATTCCGAATTAGTTGCGAAATACTAATTGAGAGCCAAAAAACTAGCCACTGATTCATTTGGTTATAATTGAACTAATTTCAATTTAAAAATTCGCTAATATTTAGTCAAATTTCACTAATTAAATTAGCCGAAAAAATTATATTTCATTTCATTCAAAAATTTGGGAAATTCTGCTGAATTTGTATAATGACAATTAATTAATTTTAATTTACTGTTAAAGAAAGAAGTCATCCATCAGGTTGACTGGAGATAATTTGAATTTAACTAATTCAAGTTAAGAGAGGTTGACTAATTAAAATAATTTAATTTTCAGTCAAATTTTAATAAAAGTTCAGAAAAAGGAAATTTATTTGGATAATAGAATATAATAATATTATGAATGAAGAAAAATAATAATGAAGAACTAGTATTTGTGTGTTTTTTTTGTCAACATTTTTTTTAATTTTTCCAATATAGTAGTAAAGTTTCTTGGCGGTCTCGCAGGGATCGGAATCTTATCATTTTTTTAATGTGGAAGGCACTAGTTTCGGCCCAGAAAGTGAACTCTCTTCTGGCGTAGATGTTATTTAATTTTTAAAAGAAGATTAAAACTTATGGATCAACTTTTTTTTTTAGTTAATTTTTTAATTTTATTAAATGTATTGTATTTATATACAAAGAGCTGATAGCCCAATTACAAATGAAATCAACTATTAAAAGTATAGTAAAGAAAATATCTTAATCTAAACTTGACCTTACATAGGAACTTTATAACGCTTAAAATGGTGAAATTTAATTTAGAAAAAAAATTTATTGCAATAATTAGAAGAACAATCAGCATTCAATTGTAAAAAATTATAAGCTCACTGAAATTATATATGTAAAAAAATAACTACGGGCAAATACTTTTTCAGCAAATGTTCCATATAGCTCAAAATAAATAAATTTAAACGCTTAACGGTTCTATATATCTTGAAATTTTCATGTGCATATGCAATACATTATCCAAAATTGGTTTATGTAGGAAAGACCCACGTGGAAAAATTTCAAGGGTATCAGGTCTGGCTTTAGCTAGACTGTCAAGTTTGGAAGTTCTGGTCTAGCCAAGAACTGACGCTGATTAGGTATCCTAGGATAAACAAAAGTTCTGAGTTTGATCAGCAACTTTTTCCTTAACATATTTCGAAAAACATACAGGGTGTCTAAAATGATAGAAAATAATAATGTCACCTTGACATTCTGGTCTGGTCCAGGTTTGCCGCTGATCACCCCTCCGAAAAAATTGTCTGGCCACGGCCCTGGTGATAGCTTTAAAATAGCGACTGACCATATAGTCTGGTGTGGGGCTAGTAAAAGAAAATGTTACACTTTTGGCCAGACCCAGGTCAGACCATCTAGTCAGCGCAGCGTCATGACTAAAACCCTTTGGTCTGGTCCGGGCCAACGCCAAAAGATTTTTCCACACGAGGTATCGCTATACTAAATATTTATGTCTTTAGTCCATTTGGTTTATGTTATATTTTGAGATTCTTAAAATAAGAATACAACTACATAAATTGTAATATAAGTACGTACCTTAAATAAACATTTTACCCTCCTTGAATTTTAAATTTAAATCTTCGCATTAAACACTGAGTGTCACTTATTCTACTGACAGCGGTTAGAAAGTGGAATATAAAATAAGGAGTACAAGCCTTAAACAAATATTCTTGTAAAATCGTATTGTATCGATATCGAAACGATTAAAATAGTCTCATCGATCAACCGGTTTTGGGAGAGGATCTATGTGTAGGTATATATACTGTCCCGTTAAAGATTTTATCTTTCTAATGCCGTCAGACATCCCGAGGCCTTGACACGTATTCGGCATTTCAATCTGACAGTGCACTTACTTATTGGCTTGTTCTATTGAGTAATATATATAAAATTACAATAAAATCTAAGAACAAGCCTATGTAAGTGCTTCAGGGAAAAGTACATACACAGATTAGTATATATGTACTTAACTTTTTAGTTTGAATCACTTTTCACCCAACCTTGGGAGTTAAATATATGGAAAATAAAACTATTCAAATGACTCGACAAATTCTTTCTATCTTCTGCTCGTTGCCAGTGACGACGATTTGCCATTACTTATAGCAAAAAGGAAAGTCATCATGATCATAATGAAAAGAAAGTTTCTGAAAATAAGGATTATTATGATTTTATTTTTTTAACCCGTATGGAAAATAAACATAGATGGTATTTTGTTCTCCTCAGGATCCCACGAAGGCGCCCTAATCTTTGGAAAACTACTTTAGAATGTTTACAATTATTATTCGTCTATATCGTATGGCCCAAAAAAGGACCCACAAATATAAACCTCCAAAATATGGTCACAAACCCGTGCAGAAATTGCCCCAGTTGGATCTGCTACAAGAAGGTTTCTGGTCACCCATTTGGGAGCCGGTCGGATGCTATCCGGGCCAATCCTGGGTAGATTTCATTTTCAATTGCCCACCGGGCAGTAGTCGGGAAACTTTTTTTTGTAGAAAATACCAATTTTTCAAGAGACATGACATGATCAAAGACTTACTAACGGATGCTAGATGAATTATTATTTAAAAAGTATAATTTAAAAATGTATTAGGTTAGCAAAACAAAAATTAGTTTTTTTTTAATCCTCCAAACAAACAGTATTTTATTTTTTCAGTATTTTAACTTATTAGATAAAACTGTTATCAATGCTGCCAAGTTCAACAGCAGAATTGTTACATTGCTTATAATTTTCTCAAATTTCATATCGTTTTTAGACTGTACGCTTTCAAATTTACCGCCATGTCTGGCGCCCTCTGTTCTCTGCGTCCGGTATTACCTCATGATTCGCAAATAAAATCGTGATCTATAATTAAAATCAACTTAATTTTAGTAATAAGTTCGAAAACACAAGTGAACAACGCGTGGTTTCAGCAATTACTAGGGAATTTTAGCAACAAAGATTAAAACTCTTCTCCAATTTCTAGGCGAGAATTTGTTAGCTTGAGCAACACTTTCAAACTGTTGTGTGGCCGAATTATCCAACCGGGTCCCGGCCGGAATTGAAAACCAGAATCCGACCAGTACACCGTGACGTCTTTAGCCGGATCTCGACTGGGGCTATCCGGCCGGATCCTTGATTCGATTTCTACACAGGAACCGTAGGGTCCAAAAGTGTCAGATCAAAAAATACAGGGCCCAAATACAACGGCGTAACGGACGGGCGGACACCCGTCCGAAAGGATACGGGGCCGTTCAAGTATTACCTCACACACTTAGGGTAGAGCAAGGAAAAGGTTTGGGATGCAGAGAGGTGGAAGGGGTCCTTGATTATGTGATACCTTATTTTTTTACACGGAAAAAAAAAATTCATTAAATTTTATAGAACTAGTCCTATAGTAGAGGATACGACGGGTAGTTTAATAAAAGTTAAAATCTTCTTGGTTTTACATTGCATTGAACTATTCTACGAAATGTGTTACAAAATGCTATGAAATGTAAAGAATGAGGTGACGTAATCTCTATTAGAAGACAGGATGCGAAAAACGTAGAATAGTTCTAGAAAATCTAAAAACAGTTCTATAAAATGATGACCGATTTTTCGCCTAAAAAAATTAATCTTTATTATTATTATTATCATTACGCTTTAATATTTGTTCACATATTTAATCACATAATTATTTACTATTATGCATACAATCACTGCATTAATAATCGCACGCTAATGAAATTCTTACGCGCTGTGGGTTCGAACCCCCTATCTACACATTCGCAACTCCTAACAAAACCTCGCAGCTAACTTAACTCGGAGTATTAAACCAAAAATCTAAAATATAAGCTACAGCTATGCAGGGTCGCGTGACAAATTTTTGTGACCCGTATCTTACACCTTTTTTTTTGCTTTTAAAATTTCAATCATCACTTTGAAATATTTATAATTTTGGAAATTTCAAATCTCGAAAAAAATTTTAATCGCAAATTATTTCTTGGTTATATGTTCTAGTAGATTCAAGATTAATAAGAAGTTAGATAGCTATATAGAAGAAGTTTATATAAGTTATATAAATTTAAATAAGTTATAATTCACTAATAAATTATTATTCACTAACCGGCGTTATTTGTTAAACACATTGGCCAGGGGGATGCAGAAAATGTCGCTACATGCGCACAGTAGTGACTGCACAGCTACATTTTATAGAACTGAGGTCTATAGATATCATATTGAAGTAGTTCACAAACACTCAATACCTCGAATCGAATTTCTATATGATTTTTAAACATTTTTTCAAGCATTTTTCTATACATTTGACTGAATTGAGGTATTTAAACCTTATAATGATGTAATTACAAACTCTCAATACCTCAATTGTGATTTCTACGAAAGTCTTCAACATTTTCCAATGAATTTCACTATACATTTTATTGAACTTTTTTAAATCGGAGTTCAATATAAAGTTTACAGAACTCTTTTAGTGTTAATCCAGATTTGTTCTACATTAAATCATTAAAGTTATACAGAATATAGAAAATTTGTTCAAGGTTCGCTCTCATCCTCGACTCTTGAAATAATTCAAGAAAGTTTAAAGAACTTTTTTTCCGTTTATATCTCATTGTACATTTTAATTCCATCTCGTTTAATATAATTAATAATAATGTTAAGTTTTTTCGAAGTTTTTTCGAAGTGTTCGTATTATAAAATAAAAATTTTGAAAGATTATTTAGATATCGAACATAAAAATATATTCCAAGATTTGGCCTTTTAAATCCAATCATCAAGGCAAAAAGAAACAAACATTAATTTCAATTCTGAGGGAGATTTCTAAGTGTCCCTTTCAGGGCAACCAAAGGGGGAAATATTTCCAAAAAATCTACATTATCTTCATTCTGCTTCTTCATTCTTCCACACGATAAATATATGTTAAATTGTAAATTTACTTTCAAACAAGTTTTTCCCCAATAAAATATGTCTGTAAATCTTATAAATATTTTCTAAATTTTATCTGGGTAAAATTTCACAGATAATCTACAAGAGTTTTTATGAACGAAATGAGGAAAAAATTTTACAAACAATGATTGGTGGATCTGGAAAAGGTCTGTCCATCTCGCCAAGGCAATTCGGCGAAAAAGCTGTACGAATGGACACTGCGCAGTGTCGGCGCAGTGCGCATTAATTAGCATTCGAGAGTATCTGAACTTTGGCCACTTTTCAACGACGTTGACCGGAAATCATAATAGATATTTTTTATTTGCCTATTAAAATTGAATAAATGGTGTAAATATTAGGGGCCATGAAACTCATGTACTTTACTTATCTTTTCGAGCAAAGAATGGATAATGCTTAGACAAATGTTATGCGAGATGTTATGTATCCCTATTTACACAAATTTTGAAAATGAAGCAATGAAAATCTATATCAATTTTGGGTTTCCGCAGTTCTTTATTTGTTGTGGTCAAACTTCACTATCAAATTCCACCATTTTATTTTTCAACATTTTTAATCATATTATTGTCTTGTAAGGCTGGTGTCCATTTATGTCCCGAATCACTGCGGTCTACACACGGGGCGCCCTTGCTGCTAAAGTACCATTTAAGTCCTTTAACATGAGTACATATACCGCCAGACGTCTCCACTTCACTGGGTATGGGCCTGTGAATATTTTTCTTTTACTAAGGTGGGTTTAGAATCACTGTATTAATCACTTCCCGAGTTCAGCCGGTTTTTCGACAGTCGAGTTTGAAGGCAGACATTCAACCCTACACATCGAATGTACACAACCATCCTCGGTGTATAACCTCCCGCTTGACATTAATTAAATCACAGCGAATACATAACTAGGTCGTACGTCGCAGATGGTCACCCATCCGAGTGCTATCCGCCTTGAAATGGCTTGTCATCTGGACTCTTCCCGAGTCGAGATTTACATCGCAGCTAATACCATCAGTATAGAGGTTTCTTAATTTTTTTGTAACCCTTCAAAATTTAATTGAATTTTGATAAATTTTTAAACATATACCTATCTTGAACTATTTAACAAATTACAACTGAAGACGTTTCGAATATAATAATTTCAACATTGGAACTAAATCTAGACCGTCCAAACGTAAACAGTCAGGGCCGCATGAATCATTTCTGCTGGATTTGGACGCATAACGTAACCTGATGCAACTAACACGCTGAGAGTGTGACCCCTGAGCAGCTTGTCAC
>CAKNWT010096206.1:0-19520 GCA_932066315.1 Andricus coriarius | reverse complement strand
GTTTTGAGACCCCCTGAACCCAAAAAACAAGTTTTTATGAATGTGTCTGTCTGTCTGTATGTGTGTATGTATGTGGGTATGTAGATTTTTAGTTTGTTAGCACGATAACTTTCGAAAGAATTGACAGATTGGATTGGGCTTTGGTATACTCTTTAAGTCTCCTAAACTAAAAGTCAAGTTCGTTAGCCAGCCATTTAGGATGAAAATTTAAAAAGTTAGAGCATTTTGAACATTTTTGAGACCATTTTTTTTCTTCAAAATTTGAAAATTATATGTGCGACCGTCCATAGTACTAAAAAATTCACACAATTTATTCAAATGACATTTTTCGATAAAATGAAAATTTTCAGAGTTACAGCATTTTCCAAATCCAAAAAAAGAAAGAAAAAATGCAATTTTTCAGCCAAACAACGCACGATACGAAAAAAAGTCAGAATAAGAAAAATGTTTCTTTTTGCACGCCCTACAATATTATCATAGCGACTTTTTGAATTTTTTGAAAAATCGAAAATTCGCATTTTCATTGCATAAAAAATAATTAAAAATCCAAAGATCCAATTTTATGGCCAAACTATGCAAGATACGGCAAATGATGATTAAACCAAAATTATGCACTAACAAAAGTTTTGGTGGGAATGACGTTTAAACTAGACTCTACACCATACGACGAATCACTACTTAACTTGGACACTATTTCGTCTCACAAAACAAATTTCGTGCATAAAGGTGGTAGTTGGCTGTACAATCTAAACAATGAATAATACAAACAATAAAATAGCCTGAATAATAATGAAAAATCAAAAATTTTATTTTACGGTCATACTATTCAAGATACGAAAAATGATGGTTAAACAGAAATTGTGCACTCAAAAAAGATCTAAAAATTTTTAATGGGATATACCCGATAAGTGGGCACATTCTCATCAAAACTTTGCTTATTTAATTTCTTTTTCATCTGGCGTGTGGGTTTTTAAAATGATTTATTTGTCTGATTGTGTGATTTATTAGAAAGTTACGGAAGTATACGCTGAAGTAAAGGAATTTCCTTCTTCATTTTAGATCAAATACAAATTTAGTCATTTTTATCTGAAGAACATAGAATATAACATATGGTCGTTGCGAAGCGCGACGATGAAATCGCGTGCCGTAAGCGCGCTCTAAATTTGGGTTTCTATTATACGAGGACCAGAAATGAGCATGGAGCGCGAGGATTACATGATTTCTAAAACAAATATCGAGCGCGAAGCGCGAGTGTCTTGATGAGAATGTGTCTCTTAAGGTCGATAGAACCTTAAATAAATTAGTTCTTCTTTTTATGTAAAACTGACATAATTAAACCAAAAGCAGGTCAGAACAATAACGAGCACACGAAGTGCGAAAACCTAGAGGAACCGAGCTTAAAGCGGCAGTCAAATGTGTCCGAGCGCGTAGCGTGAAGGAAAATACATTATCGAGCGCGAAGCGCGAGATCCGACAGGTGCGCGCCCTAGGCGCGCTCAAACTTGCGAGCGAAGCGAGCCGCGCGCTAAGCGCACAATGAGAATGTGCCCTCAAAGCGGGCAGATTTTGCCAACACAGAAACATAATACGTAGTATACACATATAACTGAGTCAACCTCCTGAAAATAAAGAGATCAAAAGAGACAGAGAGGGATATAAATTGGGGAATAGAACTTTTCTATATCTTCCCAGCAGCTGATTTGTATCCGCAAAAGGCTATCTCTTTCTATCTCTGAACCTGTTCACTATTCCCAGGAATAGTGAAACGTTTGTCATAGGGACAATCGCATTATTTCACCGGGAGCAGATGCAATTCTGCAAAATTGCACCCGCTCTTGGTGAAATCGCAGCCACATTTCAGCTGTAACCACGACTATTAGTGCCGCATTGTGCCCTTAGATCAGTGGTCGGCACGCTCTTGACCAAGTCAGGGTAGCCTGACCAGTCTGACCAACGACCTACTTTCTGGTCAGGTACCTGCGAGCTTGGGCAGACCAACCATTCACTCAGGGGTCCTTTGTTGGAAAATGAGAGAAAAATTCGAAATTAAAAGTTTCTTAATTCTGCAATCCGCGATTTAAAAGTGATGTATTTGGAATCTACATATTTTTCCGATTCCAACGACATGTAAATTGTCTATAAAGGTTGAAAATTTGATAAGTATTTAGTAATTAATTAAATATTGAGCTAAAGTTTCTTGATATTGAACTCCTTCAAATTTTCAACTTTCTTAGGCAAGTAATATATCATTGGAATCGGAAAAATTCGTAGATGCTGATTATGCTACTTTCAAATCGCTAGTTAAAAAATTAAAAGCGTTTAAGTTTTCTTACATTGACCTGCCTGTGGACAAAAGACCCTTGCTGGAGTAAGCTCACTCACACTGAGGTTCATGAACAGACCGAAAAGTAGTAGAAAAAATTATTCCGGGACGAACTTGACCATACTTGAAAAGTTAGCAAAAAGTTTGCCGACCACTGACATTGACTGATCCTTCGCATTTCTTTGGGAGATATCGCGCATCATCTTGTCGAGGAGCTGTTTGTGGAAGTTTTTCTCCTGTGCTTTCTTGATCCGAGCCTTCAGATTCAATTACTCGAGATGGAAGATTTTTTATGCATTTTGCTCACCCCTGATATTTAAGTCAAGGCCAAGTGTTTCAGCAGCCTTTTTCGCTGATTTGTACAGAAACGCTCCTTTGTCCACTTCTTCGTGTTTCCTGACCATTTGAAGAAGAGGGTCTCGCCCATTTGCTACTAAATGTGCTGTACTCAAAATAAACCTGTTGTCAAGACATTCAAGATTCAGTATTCCGCGACCACCTTGACGGCGTGTGATGTAATGTCGCGGAACGTACGACTTAAGGTGCATGCTGTTGTTCATGTGCATAACTTTTCGTTACCCGATATCGAGAGATCTGAGCTTGTCCTTCGTCCATGGAAACACTCCAAATGAATAGAGTACTACTGGGATGGTAAGCACGATCGTTGCAGATACTTTTTTCCTCACCGATAATTCGGAAGACCAAATCTGTCGGATAAGACATTTGTATATACATCGGAGAGCATTCTTAATTGATGTTGCGTCCTGGATAGATCTTTGTGGTACCCCCAGGTACCTATAGGTCTATCCAGCACCAAGATTTCGCATAGCGCTTCTGTCGACGAGATTAGGGTCTTCGGGGATGCCATTAAGTTTTCCTCGCTTCAAGTTAACCGCTGCGCATTTTCTTAACCCGAACTCAATTCCAATCTACGGAGTGTATTTCTCGACAATCCCTAGAGCTAAATCTAGCTGCTCTTTATTTTTAGCATAGATCGTGAGATCGTCCATATAAAATACATGAGTGACCTTATGCTTTCGATATCTGGGTTTGCCGCAGAAGTACCCTTTGGAATAGCAAAGTGCGGGGGATAGTGGCAGTAATGTGAGACAAAAGAGAGGGCTCATTGTGTCGCCGTGAAAGAAACATCTATAAACCGTGACGTTGTTCGTTGTTACACGATGTTTTCCAGATGAGAAAGCAAATCTGTTTTTTTTTAAAGCAGCATCAATCTCTCTATACACGTCACGAATTGTGGATGAACCTTTAAGCTTTCCAAAAGACAAATGATAAGTCTATGGGAGGTTAAAGCAAAAGCTTTCCGGTAGTCAATCCAGGCCATCGATAGGCCAAACAGGTCCGAATGTTCGAACAATTATATAATTTAGGACGGCAGTGAAGATCTCATACGGCGTTTTCAGATAAGTTATTAGCCTGTAATTCTGATGGTTAGATCAGCTGTCCTTCTTCTGGAGGTACTGGGCGTTCTTCGACCATCCACTCCTAAATAGGGTCTTCTGAATTTAGATATGAGGTAAAAATGCGGGCCAGATGCTGGTGGGTGGAAGGAAACTTCTTCCACCAGAAGTTCTCGATATAAGCTGGTCTCGCAAAAGAATAGTTCTTCATGCCCTTCAATAGTCTTTTCAGCTAGGAAAGCATTCCTCGTCGCTGCACAGCTCCTTAAAGCTATTTATGTTCTTCGTGTCTTCATTCAGCGGATGCTCGACTTTGTAGACTTCTTTCCAAAATGCCTCGACCTCTTTTGATTTGGGCAGATGGTCGACAATAACTGGAGGGTCTCGGAAGTCTAGAAATGGGACAGAGAAAGACTGTTTATTTTCTCTGATCCACCACTCTCTCCGATATAGACTTCTGCTAGCGTAAGCTAGTACCAGTATTCTGTCAGCAATAGGCTCCTTATGGTCAGCAGCTTTGACTTGCTGAGCGTGAGACGACAAATTCGTACTTTTCGTGCGAACTGTCAGACCCAAGCGGTGAACTTCCTGCCAGATGTTATGCAGTCAAGCACAAACTGAATGCGGGACGCATACTGTCTTGCCCAGCCTATCTTTGTGCGGAGTTGATGAATACGCCGTTTGGTCTTATGATCAGCGGTTTGTTTTGTTTTACGCTTTTCATCCGTCAAAGTTTTCGCCACATCATACCCATCACAGTTGAAGGTCCAGAGGTCGGAATCTTTGGAAAAATCTTCACGAAGTGTATCATTTGCCTGACCCAGATCTTCGGGCTACAGAGAAACATATACGCTGATGTTTCTCATGGTCCTAGAGCATCGCTCTTCTTCTACTGGATGCCTGCCCGCGGTTGATCTCAGTTTTGCCTCTCTTTGTCCACTGCTAGCTTGTTGTGGCTGCAGTAGAGTAGGCGCTTCGCGTATATAACCCTTTCGCAGAAGGTGCTCTGCACGGTTTCGCAGCAATTGTTCCGAAAAATGCGAGAGCTCTGGGTGTTTCAAGCACCACAGGGCATGCAGCCGCGCCATTGAAGCTCTTCGCTCAGGAGCTAAGCTGGTATAGTAGCACTCCAGCATGTCGTCCCTCAGTCGATCTGTCTTCTCAAAAGCATCGAGGTTGTACCGGTCCATCGTATTGTCTCCATCTTGATTACCACCCACAAATATAGGGTAGTCGGCATTGTTGTCCGACACATTGTCGGAAGCCCTGCGCGTTCGCTTGTATTGAACCGCAGATACTAAAACTATGTTTTAGTATCTGCAAAGTCTCCGTTTAAGCTCATTAATTATTGTAACCATTTCCAACAGAAACCCTTGGTACAAGGATCATCTGTCCGCAACCTGAGGACAAGTCTGGTAGCCTCGTTAAAGGCCTTTGACCAGTCCACCAGAAGCGTCTTCGGGTTGTGAATAGATGCTCTCTATAACGAGGGTTACTGCTGGATATGGTGATGAACTAAATCAGCAGTCGCGAACAATAATACCAGGGAGTGGTGTCTCAACCAGTGCTTTTGGGATATCAGACGATCTCCCTGAGTGCTTAGTCTTGCTCTCGCATGCGGAGTTCTACGAGGGCAGACGAACCCTTTCCCTAGCTATTCGTGGGAACAAAAATGATAACACCAAAAATAGTTCTAAATTCGTTTCAAAACAATCGAACGCGCAGGGCTCCATAGAGCCTGCTAGCCTGCGCGGTTGCATGCTCTGTAGTTAGAGAAACACCCAAAACAACGATTCAAGACAAAAGAGCCTGTTTCGGCATGGCTGGCGGAAGGCCAATAACTTGTCTCAACATATAAGGGCTTCACAGCTATCCTAAATGATGGGATTGTTCGGAAAATCAGACATGTGTGGCGACAGATGTAGGAAAAAAGCGGCCCAAAAAAAAGGCGCAGCAGGCTGTCGAAAGATCCTGCTTACCGATAGATGCGTCTGCAAAGAAGCAACATCCTACCAGCGATGCATATTGATGGCCTGGATTGACTACCAGAAAGCTTTCGATTCAACCTCTCATAATCTTATCATCTGTCTGTTGGAAAGCTTGAAGGTTTATCCGCACATAATAAGATGCATAGACAGATTGTTGCGGCTTTGGAAAATCAGATTTATTATCTCATCTGGAAATTATGGTGTGACAACGAACAGCGTCACCTTCTAGAGGGGTGACGCAGAGCGGCGACGCTAATCATCGCGAGCATAAGGTCACTCATGTTTCTCATATGGATGACCTGAAGTACTATGCTTTTAGTACAAGCCGAATTTAACGTGCTTCAAATTTCGTCAAGGGGTACACAGGAAGGATTGGTATGGACTTAGGATTAGACAAGTGTGCCAAAAGAAATCTGAAGCGAGGACGGATTACTGGTTTTCAGGAAACTGTGAGCTTGTCGATATAAGTGTTAGACATCTTCACACGGGAGAGACCTACACATACCTGGGCCGGTTTTACTCTACTCGGTTGAGATGGTTTAATTTACGCGGAACAAGCTTACGGCTCTTGATATCGCCACAAGTAAGGGGTCGTGCATAAATTACGTAACACTTTTTTGGTGGGGGTGTCTAGCATAGTGTTACATAATGTTGAAAAACTACAGGGAAAAGTCGGAAAAAGCGTTACATAGGGGGGTCAAAATTGTCGGAAAATTGCGACACGTAATTTATACACGACCCCGAAGATCATGGACATGCAGAAAAGGTTGCATATCAATTTAAAACTAGATCAATACGCATAACGACGGTTATCCTTCAGGCAGACTCCTTCTGTGCACTATAGTTCTGTTTAGCATTGAGCCAATTGAGCAAAACATTAAATAACATGCCTCATATGATCAGAATACATGATAATGAGGATGGCTTTCAAGTGACTTATCTTCTATACATGGGTCACCTGAAGCTATACGCTAGTTCAGACCAGAAACTGCAGCAAGTGATCGACGTCACAAAGCAGTTTTCCAATGATATCTACATGGAGTTAGAACTGGATAAATGCAGAGCAGTGCACTTGAATAGAGGAAAGGTAGGGACCGCAGAGCTGGAGGACGAATTCGGGAATGACATCAAGGCAATGCATGAGGGCTAGTTATATCACCTGTGTATTCTCGAATCTAAGGGTATTCAGCATACGACAGTCAAGAAAAGCCTAACGACTGCCTTCACTACAACAATCAGATTGAGTATGACGACTTCTCTTAACTCGGCAAACAAGAGCAGGTTTAATGGTTAAACAGAATGGTTAAACAGAACCATCCGCGTAGGAATGACGAAGCACCGAATGCACTATAGTAATTCGGCGATTGAAAGTGTAGGTCTACCACGATATAGAAGAGGCAGGGGCGTTGTAGCTGTCAAGACACTGTGTAAGTCACAAGTTATACAGTTGCAAGACTATTTTAACAACAAGCGAGATGTTGCGCTTTACAGCACCATCTGTTAAGCGGATCTCGATCACACGCCCTCGAATTTGTCCTCAGAGGAGGCCTTAAATATCAGGGCAGAAACCATAGAAACAATTGGAAACGCAATGGAGACAAAAAGTCATGCACGGCGAGCATCCTAAAACGTTCGATGAACATGAAGTGGATAGTGAGGCATCCAATATTTGGCTGAAAAAGGGCGCCCTGTTTCCAGAAACGAAAGAAATCGTCATTGCGATTCAGGACAGGGTTATCAGTACCAGAAATCATCGCAAACACGTCTTACATCAAGACATGGATGATCGGTGCCGATTATGTGCAGATTCCAACGAATTCATCGTGCAGATTATCGATGCTTGTCGTGTAATGGTTCAGAGAGAATATACGCCAAGACATAATGATCCAGTGCCCGTTTTAGAAAAGGAACATTACATCTTATAGTGGGATGTTAATATACAGACAGATCATTACATCCGAGTCAATCGACCCGACATCGTGATGCCTGAGAAAACAGGTGGAAAAGTGTACATCATCGACATTGCTTGTCAACTTAACTGGAATTTGCAGGCAACCTATGCAACCAAGATTCATAAGTATCGCGATCTAAAGCATGAAGTAAAGACAATTTGGAGGAATGTGAAACATGCTATTCATCCTATTGTGATATCGGCTACAGGCAATGTGAGGCAAGATGCACTGAACATCTTGATCATTTATGAGTCAGTACGGTACTGGCAGCAATTTAGAAGGCAATTTTATTAAGCACCTGTAGCATTGTAAGACACTTCCTAGACCATCAGAAAGCAAGCGACTAAAAACCTATGGAGGGACAGATGGTAGCTCTAAGAAAGCAACCAGAGGCGACCATTGACACCTTCAACACTCGCGGCCGCTGTGCAAGGATAACAGTGGTAAAAGACGAACTCCAAAGTACACAATGCTCCTAATTTTGTACCTACTACAACGGCATCGCAAAAGATTTCAAACATCATATTAAATTAATTTATAACATCTTCATCTCATCAGGCACTTAAAGTTGGATTTTTATTCTTTATTTATAAAAATAAGCGGTAACTCTGCTAAAAGCGATAAAAATAAGTTTTTTCGAGTATAATTTGCATAAGTTTTTTGACGGCCTTTCCATTGATCATGAGCATTTTTCGTAAATAATAAATATTTGACCTTCAAAAATAAAGGTGAAAAATAAATTTGACTTTTTTCATGGAAGGATGCTTTTTTAAATTTCGTGTTGCGCTAGAAAGAATGCTTTGCTTATTTTCCTTTGAAACCTTGAGATTAAAAAGTAAAATTTAATTTTTTTATTGCTAAAAATAATCGTTTAGAACATAATTGGGTATGGTCATTGGGTATACCAGAGCACTTAAAACTTATTTTCGTCACTAAATGATTTAATTGTACTTCTTAGTCTAAAAGTACTCAAAGGAAACTACCCCAGCGTTCTTTTTAGCCTAGAAACTATTACAAAAAAGTTTGCTTCTATGAAAAAAGTCAAATTCATTTTTGACCTCCATTTTTGAAGTTCAAATATTTATTGTTGCGAAAAGTGGTTACGACCAATGAAAAGGGCGTGAAAAAACATATAGAAAATAAACTGGATTATATTTTTTTGTCGCCATTGGAAGAGTTACAATTCGCCGAAATAGACGATTTCCACTAAAATCCCAAAATATTGACCCCCTCCTCTTCAGTAAATATTTAATCCAAATGAAAGAATTAGTTTCCCCATTTACTAGCCAGATAAGAATTGTGCGACGCAGATCACCCGCAGATTGTGTTTGTCATGTTCTGCGTGCAATAACGCACTCATCTCGCCAGCATGGACTGTCGAGTACACATCTGCAGTCACTATGAGGGTAGAATTCTTTCTAATAACATTTAATTTTCCTATAGTTTTTACTTATAAAATTAGATGTTATTAGAAATTTGTATAAACCATTTTCTAAACAATATGGAAATTTTAAAAATAAATTTTTTGGATTTTGGGAAATTTTGGAATTATTAAAAATTGTTTGGGATTTTTTCGAAACTTGCGAAATGTTTAAAAATTGAAAAGTTTAAGTTTCGTTCATTTTCCGGAATGTACAAAAATATAAAGTATCCAAAAATTTGCAAAAATTTACTTTATTTCGAAAAATGTTCAAAATCTCCAAAATTTCAAAAATTGCGATTTCTAACTTTATTTTTTGTTTGCAAAATTAATTTTTAAAATATAACCAAATTTTTGTTATTTTTCAAGTGATAATGCGAATTTTGTTGTCGGTGAAGGTATTTATACACAACCTTGTACAAAAAATTATTTATCTCCTCCATGTTTCCAGGCCTTCCTGAATGTATTGAATATGATACAAATAGATTAATGAAGTTCTTCAAAGAAACTTCAATATTACGAAAAATTCATTAGCCTACTCAAATAAAGATTTCTTCGAAAATTATAGTTTTTTAAAATTCGCGGGAACCATTTCTCGAGGAATCCGCGCGCATGCCGGCTCTTTCGACGGCAAAAATCTTATTTGCTTCAGTGTCGGATTTTAGATCTCTGCACGAAAAACGGATTGAAAGTCAAAGTAACCTAAAACAGGTAACTTAAAACAGTATTGGTTCCGTAATTAAGACTTTATTAATGTAAACCTCGTTGCCAGTTGGCATTTAAATAAGAATCAGTAAATGGAGAGAAACCTCTCTTTCATTTCGTTATTGCGGTTCAATCAAATTACTTTTCACAACATTTTATTCTTTTATCCATTCAAAAACTAAAAATAATAAAAAACTACTTGCGAACAGCAGTGGCGGAAAAGAGACTGTCAAACTTGACTATAACATCATTTCAGCGAGTGATTACGAATTTATTGGACGTGTCTGAACTGATTGAAGAATTTCCCCAGATTAAAGCAAGGTGAGAAAACTTATTTGCAATCCTTATTAGATGTCAATAATGTGTATGATAATAATAATGTAAATAATTGTGGCGTAGGGATGTGGCGAACCCATCGCCCGAGAGCTCCGGCTCTTGCAGTCAGCCACGTTGTATTGGGATGGAGGCCATGGTTCAGTTGGGAGTGGCAATAGGACCGAACCGAGGCGACGACCAGGCAATAGCCCCGGAAAAACGCGAGAACATCGATTTAAGTGGTCGGACCAACACAGGAGGGACATCCTTACCTGTTGGCAAAGAAGCTCAGCGGCGCTGAGCCGTTGGGTCAATATGCACCCGGAATATGCTCATAAAACGCCTCAGTATTTAAGAGATCAGGTATCCTTTTTGCGCAAAATCGGATATGAAGCTCTTTTTCCGCGAGAAGAAGAGCAGCATCCTACAGCAAACATACCACCCGTTCCAGCAAGACCAGCTTTGCAGATAGCCGATAATGCCAACATGAGAAGTAGGAGATCTATCCATCAAAAAGTCTTTCTCAGGAGGACAAATTATCTGAAGCTAATAATGCTCTCCCCGATTTGCTGAGCGACAATAGAAGTAACGATACTTCAGTACGCCTGAGTAAGACACGCGAGAATATTGCACAGCTTTAGTTTAAAATTGAAACGGCGCGACGGCATGCATCAAATATTCAGTGCGTGATTAGCTACATAACATCAAATAAAAAATTCACTCCAAAAGTTAGGGCACTTGCTCGAAACTTAAGGAAAGCAAATCACACGCTGAACAAGTGTAAACTTTTAACCATCAAGCAGCGCTGGACGCAAAAAATAATATCTCTTTCAACAGCGAAACAGCGCCTTGAACGGCGAGTAAAATGGATTCAGGAAAATTCCACCTTTTCTACTCATCCTTCCCGCCTGTTCAATAAAACCTCACCTGCCGTTAAAAATCCGCCTAGTCGAGAAGAGGTTCGAATCTTCTGGGAGAAAGTGTATGGAGAGACTTATCAGCTAAATGAAGACGCTTCAGATATATCACTCTTTCGTAAAATTTGTGAAAGACAATGGTTACAGGCTCCAGAGGAAGAGTATCCACTAATTACAGCTGAAGAAGTGAAGAAAGTTATCGCTAGAACTAAGAACTTTTCAGCGCCAGGGCCAGATAAAATCAACAACTTTTGGCGGAAGAAGTTCACTTTTACGCACAAACATCTAGCTCGTATATTTATTACTTTCTTAAACGTCCACAGAACTACAGGCCCATAGCTTGTTTAAACACCAGCTACAAGCTATTCACTGGCATCCTCAAAGAGAGGATATTAACATCTATCGAGCCGGTATGAAGTGCAATAATTGAATAACGTGGATGCAAGAGAGGGCTGACAGGTTGCAGGGAGAACCTGTTAATAGACAGGTGTATTACCCGAGACTCGATCAGGTATCGACGCAATCTGTCCATGGCTTGGATTGACTACCGTAAGGCATTCGATAACACGAACCATGCGCTGATTATTCAGCTCCTTGCGTGTCTGGGGGTGCATTCAAGAATAGTGAGATACATAAAAGATCTTATGCTCTTGTGGCGGACAAGATTTGTCATAACATCTGACAAAAGACAAGTGACTACCAGCTATATCACATATAAGAGAGGGGTCTTCCAAGAAGACTCTCTAAGTCCGATACTTTTCTGCATCTCCCTCTTGCCTCTATCTATTGCTCTCCAAAGCAAAAGCTCTGGATACCTATGTGGTCCGCCGAACAGAAGAGAATATAAGGTCAACCACCTTTTATATATGGACGACCTTAAACTCTTTGCTTCCTCGAAAGGGGATCTTAACATCCTTGTAGAGGCGGTAAATGGGTACTCTGAAGAGATTGGCATGAGCTTTGAACTGGACAAGTGTGCCTGCGTCCACCTACAGCAAGGTCGACTAGAAACTACACCATCGAGTGACGATCGGGATGTTCAACTCAGAGGCGGAAATACCATTCAACATCTGGGTAATGGAGAAACATATACATATCTTGGAATACCGCAAGCGCAAACCCAAGATGTGCATGTTCTAAAAACGGCCCTTGTAAAAAGGTATCGCCAGATTCTCAGAAAAATTTGGGATTCCGAATTATCTGGAAAGAATAAGATCCAGGCGAGCAATATTCTGGCCGCTCCTATACTGCTCTACACGTTTTTCGCAGTAAAATGGAACGCCGATGGGTTGAAGCAACTTGACCGAAGCACACGCAAGATGATGACAATCCATCGAAGTCATCATCCTAGATCTTCCGTACCTCGAATATACCCGCCTCGAGATAAAGGGGGTAGAGGCTTGCTAAGCTTGGAGTGTCTTCATCGAAGAACGGTTCTGGAAACAGCCTGCTCAGTTATAAATAGTGCAGATTCTCTTATGCGACTCGTACATCAACATGAAGCCAACAATGTTGCGGCGTTTCCATACCGTGCCGCAAATAGGGCCGCAGAGGAGCTTGGCCTCCCATTTGATTCCAGCGACACTACACATGGGTTAGCATCACTAACACCTTCGGTGCTCAAAAGTCTTGTACGGGAAGCAGAAGATACGCTTCTACTAAAAGAAAATGTTGACAAGCCCCTTCATGGTAAATTTTATGGCAGCATACGTAGAGAAGAGCTCTCGATGGGTCTGTCCAACATGTTCCTCAAGTCTGCTGGATTGAGATCGGAGACTGAGGGATTTCTTGTTACCTGTCAAGACGGCGTTATAGACACCTTAATTTACTGCGAGCGCATAATGAATCTCCCTCAGGCGATACCAACTGCCGAGCGTTCAAGAAAGTGCCAGAAACACTTGGATATGTTCTCAGTGGATGCTCAAAGTATGCAAGGTACGGCTACATAGAGCGACGCATTGCGGCTCCAAAAGTGTTATATTGCCATCTTAGGCACTTCCATGGTGTTGCTCTATTGCCTGTGTTGATCTATTGCCTATTCTCAACAACGGACTCGAGTCCGTTGTGGAGAATGGTTAGTGTAAGATCTACTAGAATTTTTCATTCTCCACCACTCAACGTATCAGTGCTACGAAGCCTGATATGGTCCTCCTATATCTGAAGACAAAGATCATTTACGTGATTGAATTTTGGCACCGGCCGATGCTAATATCACGGCAAAGGAGGAAAAGACACGGGCGAAATATCAAGCACTTCTTTTCGAGCTGATCAGGCTGTACCAAGGCTACAAAGTCCATATTGTAGTTCTCATAATAGGCTGTCTTGGAGTTATAAAAGCTTAATTTCTTAGCCAACTACACTAGATTCCGACTTGCCAGCGGCAGGCTCATTCCATCACGAACCGAATGCTAAGGGCTGTTCTTCTGGGATCACTTCATCTGGTCCGCCAACACTGTTCCTCATAACATTCTACAAAGATTGGTAGCTTAAAAAAAGTATCCAGAGTTGAAAGCTTTATCTCCAACTGCCCCGCCTGCCGCGTAAGGCCATCCGCGGCTGGAGACCTGACTCCAAGGAACAGTGTTGCACGATGTTTTCTCGCGAAAATTTTTTACGCTCTTGCTTACCTTCTAAGACAGAATAAGCAGAATTGGATGACGTACACGTTGCAGTTGCGTCGGGATTGATTGCTTTAAGGAACCATGATCGTAACTTCCGGAATCTAGAACTTCTCATAATGTAAATAATAATAGTAATAATAATGTTTTAACACTTTACTGATATGGTGGGGGTCGAATCCGACCCGAGCGTTGGCTGTTCCATTTTCCTCGCCCCCCCACAAATTCAAAGGGGTCTCTAGTGGGCAGGTACCCTACCAGTCAGTACCGTAGAAGGTATCGAGACAGCCGCATTTACATGGCAAATGCTAGTTGCTTCCCTAATATCTGCTTTTCGGTGAAACGTTACCAATTTAACTACAACGATTTTATTACTTTTTGTAGTTCGGACTTCAAAATGGCTTTTAAACCAGTATATAGTAAACCTGAGGAGATATTAGAGGAATTACTTCGTCAACAGGCCAGGGATTCTGACGATGAACAGGAGGGAGACCTTGCTTTTGAGGAAGTTGTCAGTACGGCTCGTGTTTGCAAGTTACTGCCTTACCTGCTCCCTGCTTCGCTAAATAGTAGAATACATTACCACAACGATGCTATCGACGACAATTTATTTCTTTTAATTTTTGCATGAAAAATATAATTTTTTTCGAAAAAAGTAAAACCGTTTGGCCTGAATCGGAAATCTCGATTTACAGTCGATTTCCAGGGCCCTTAAATTCTTCTTCTACCTCTTTTCCTTTATCTTCCTCTGCTTCCTCTGCTTCCTTTTCTTCCTATTCTTTCTCTTCTTCGTCTGCATACTATTCTTCCTCCTGTTGTTCTAAGAGAGCCATTTTTAGACGTCTGTTCATGAATAGAATGAGTAACCATGCAACATAATACAGCCTTGCCTAAGAACCATAGACCGGGAGCGCACGACCAAAATTTGTGTCACAACTCCTGCGGGGGCGTACCGAAAAAGCAGGGGGTAAGTCAATTCTTATTAACCGTGAAACTCGTCTGGTAGTTAGATGTTAAAAAGTAAATCATGAAAAAACGTATCTTGCACCTGGCGAGCGGAACAAACTTGTTCTTACACCGTGTCAAAGATATCAGATTTTAGGAGGGGGGGGGTCAAATTTTACTCACTTCGTAATTTATATGGGAGGGAAGTTTGACCCATAACTGATACGAAAAAACAGTTCTTACACCTTGAACGCGGGACTCACGAGTTCTTACACTGCTTCGAAAGTGAAAGTTCAGAGCATCCACGACGGTTTTTTTCTGCAGTGCGCGCGCGGTAATTATTATTTAATGTTAGTATATAAATCGGGTTTGTCACATTTGAACATGGAAAATAAATGAACCATATAAAATAGATGATTTTTCCAGTGAACTTGCTATGATTAATATAAATTTATATCCATGTACATTTATTTGTACCGAAGTTGATCCTTCTCTTCAATGAAAATATCGATTTCATTTGCGTTAAAAATAATTCTTTCATGAAATTATTTCGATAATAATAAAAAATTCCACTTTATTGCAAATTAAAAATTAAAGGACTAAAATGATAACTTGTTCGACACTCCCATTACAAATGATTTTTATGGCGATAATATAAAGGTGAAATTTTATTATTTTGTACTTGATAAATTGAAGCTCCATCAAATTGAGAAAATTTTGTTTATCGCCGATTTTTATTTTATCGACACGCAATAAAAAGGGTGTCGACTATTGAAACCCGTTTCTTCTCACTCTTCTCTCACACAATAAAGGCGCATAGTACCTCGCCGCGTTTTCGGCTCTTTTCGGCTCTCCCCTCAATTTCGTCTTTAAGAATAAAAAATAATAAATTATAATATAATATTATATGTGACTAACCTCATTTATATACTAACATTAAATAATAATTACCGGGCGCGCACTGCAGCAAAAGAGCGTTGTAGACGCTCTCAACTATCACTTTCGAAGCAGTGTAAGAACTGTTTTTTCGTATCAGTTATGGATCAAACTTCCCTCCCATATAAATTTTAAAGTGAATAAAATTTGACAACCCCCCTCCCCCATTAAAACCTTACATCTTTGACACGGTGTCAGAATAAGTTTGTCTCGCTCGCTAGGTGTAAGAAACGTTTTTTCATGATTTATTTAGTAACAACTAACTACCATACGAGTTTCACGGTAAATAAGATTTGATAAGAATACTTGAAAAAATTACATGTTTGCTATTATTTTTTACATCTGTGTCCCGCCGAACGACCTCGGTACTATCATGTACCTTTCTCACTCGATTAAAATAACTAATTCTATTTATATGGCGGTGAATAAGATAATGCAATGATTTTGTCGTGGGCTCCCGGTCTACCACTGTTGTATCAAACGAATCACTCAGTTCTCTATTTATCCGTACACTCGCATTACTAGCCTCCTATAGGGTGAGAGCACCCATTCTTGCCCCCCCCCCCCCCCTTTTGGGCAACTTTCCCTAATTTATTAGATAACATGACTGTTTACCTTATTTTGCTTCAATTAATTTAATTCTGCTATTATTTTTACGCATAATGCATATTTAGTTACAGAGTGTAATCAAATATATATCCAAAATTAAATAAATTCACTTCGGATTTTTTCATGCCAATAATAGGGCTAAGGTGCTAAAAATTGGTGCTTTTACCCCATTGCTTATAAAGCGTTCAGAACCCAACCATTGACTACGTACTCTTTCAAAATTTCTACAGTATAACTCTCTCCACCTTGTCGAAGGCTTTTTCAAAGTACAAAACTTTATTGTTGCAGCTCCTATCTCGAAAGTAAGGAGTACCATGCCTCTAAAGTCCAAATGATATGCGAAGTGCTTGAATCCAGCAGACTGTGCAAGAATAATATTAGCGCATTCATACTTGGAAACCCATCTATTTTGCGAATTGACGCAATGAACGTACATGCACACTTTAGAAATAAGTAACTTTGCACACTGGAAAAATAAAATAAAATTATATACAAATTTGGCTGAAAAACACCACACTTGATCAGAAATTTCAAGAAATAATGTAAAAAAATTGCTGAATAATAATTTTCTCAGACAGTTGTTGCAAAAAATAGAGTGTGATATACAGGGTGTCCACGCTGGGGCTTACCAAAAATTATGCAATATGTCTCACACGACAATCCTAACCTTAAGGCCGTGTATAGCCGGTTGCATACTTTTTGGTAAGCCCCTGCGTGGACACCCTGTATGTGCGCATAGACATTTGCTACTCGTGTCATTGCAGCGTTTGCCTTCAGCTCTTCGCAGTCGACGGCAATCACCTATTTTGCATACTTGTATTACAAAGATCTATTTTAAGATCAGAATATATAGAAAAAGTTGTATACTGCATCGATTTATGTACCTGTGCAATGTAAATTCAATTATAAATTATCGTATTTTCTCGCATTAATGTTAAATTAATGAGTATTTGTAAAAAGTACGAAAAGTAGCATATTCCTTGTTCGTTTGAGGCAAAATAATTTATTTCGTGTTTTGAATGAACTGAAAATGTTTCCTAATACTACCAGACCTCCATAACTGATACCTCAGAAAAAAATGTTGTGTTCACTCTACGGCGGTCCAAAAAAAACAATTTCGAATTTTTTCTGGGGGCCCCCCCACCCCCTTGTCAGGTTCACGAAAAAAGTAAAGACGTGTTTTTTCAATTTTTATTTGCTTAAAAAATTGATTATCTTCCGGCATGGCGGAATAATGGTATTTTCTAAATGCTTTCGCCTGAATTATAAATGTGAAGATGCACTTTTATCATTTCAGTTGTCAATTTATTGTTTAAGCCATTTGTAATTGTTTAAATGCATCTTGAATGATATAGCCTAGTTGATTAATTGGATATTTAAACTTGTAAGGACTTAACAAATTATACGTTTACGCTGTTTTTCCATATGCTTTTTGCAACTTCTAATTTGAACTGAGAATTAATTTCAAAAGTTGGTAATAATTTTCGATTCTGAATACAAGTTCTAATAACAATCTCTTCTATCGCAAGAAATTTCCTGACTACATGCTAGGGTTACCCTATTACGTACCTTTTAACAGCCTCACGGATATAGGATGCTGGAATCGAAGGTAATCAATATTTTCCTTCGTGAAAAACACCATCGCTATTAATTTCTAAGGCTGGACCCATACAATGCGTTACAACAAAAATCCTACTTTTTAACTTTTATCTCTTAAAATGTACTCTCCATCTCGATCAACACACCACTGAAGCGCATTTTCCATTGTTCAAAGCAGTGCAGAAGGTTCTCGAAAGAAAGGTTTTTAGTAGCTAGGTCGCTTTTGCTTTTACGTCTTCCATGGATTGAAAACGGGTTTCTTTCATCGAACTTTTGATTTTTGGAAATAAGTAGAAGCCGCAGAGTGATAGATCTAGTTAATAGGATGAATGTTCCGAAATTAGGATGCTTTTAGTAGCCAAAAACTGATTGACGGACAAGGCAGAGTGTGCAGGTGCATTGACTGGTGTATCTCAGCTGAAAATTCCTGTACAGGAACCTCGGAGGATCATGCACATGTTCCTGTACAGGAAACTGCACATGACCCTGTACAGGTAATTTTGACGGTTCCTGTGCAAGAATTTGGCGAAGGAAACTGTACATGATCCTGCAAAGGTACCTGCACCGACAAAGGAACCTTTAAATTATCCTACACGGCTTTATGTACAGATTTCATTGCGAAAGAAATTGAGGCGCGGGTTCCTGTACAGACATGTGTTCATGTAAAGGATCCTGAACATGTTCCTGTACATGAAACCACACCTTAATTGACTCTGCGAAGGAACCTCTACAGCATCATTCAAAGGTTCCCTTGTATACAGGTTCCTTTGTAGGATCATGTACAGTTTCCTTCCCCAAATTCCTGCACAGTAACCGTCAAGATTACCTGTACAGGTTTGTGTGCAGTTTCCTGTACAGGAACATGTGCAGGATCCTCCGAGGTTCCTGTACTGGAATTTTCAGCTGGGTAGAATTCAGTCTTTATTTTCGAAAAAATTCGGTCATTTTCTTATCACTTCCCTGGCGAAAGTATCGGGTAGGAATTAGTTCCGAATCATTTTGAAATATTGCGGAATTTGTATCCGAACCCATCCGAATCAATCCGAACCCACATGAATCAATCCGAACCAATCCTAAAAATGTTCTACATTTCGTTCGGGCGAAAATGTCACAAACGTTTTCAACGCGCAAAATTGATCTTTTCCAATTTTAAAAATAAATGAACGGGCTAATCTGTCACGGCACAACTTTTCGTATTCAAAATTTTCGTATCATTTCTTTGAGTTCTTTATAATTTAATATTAATAATTTTCAAACCAATTCTCAGAAAATGGAGTAAAACTACACATTGTATAATATGAAATGCCGATGTATCTTCATGACTTCTAACCTAAATTTCTGATAGCTGTAATCAGAAATCGTTGCAATTTAAAAAATTCAACCATTTAAAAACAAGCTTATCTCTCAAAACAAAGAAAAATTTTAGTCCAGATAACCAATAAAGAAAAATCATCAAAACTTGATGATTTTATATTAGTAATTTTAATAGCAATAATACTATTGTTTGACTTTTATCATGAGCATTTGACCATTCTTGTAGAGAAAATACTTTTTTTTTAATGTGAAAAAATATAGAATTTCTTCTAGATGCAAATGACATAAAAAAACATTTTTTCAAACCAGAAGAGGTTTGTACTGTAAGGTTTCATAACGACATTTCAGAAAAATGTTAATCATTTATTTCCATTTCAACATAATAGATATACATAATCAAAGTTCATTTTCAGATTCTATCGTTTTATAACTGTTATATGATAGAACTCTTCTCTTATAAC
>CAKNWT010096202.1:0-16986 GCA_932066315.1 Andricus coriarius | reverse complement strand
TTTTTTTTTTAATAGGCTCTTTTACCTTCAATTGTAATTTTAAGCATTCCGAGAAATTTTCTTTTTACACATAGAACATCCTGGCTGCAGCTCTGGAGCCTTTTCCTAAATTAAAGATTTATAAGATTTCCTGTTGCTTTACAATAATTGATTTTTCTTAAAATTACTTGGGTCTTTCAAGTATTATGCAAGCGCCTCGGTAAGCGATGTAATTGAATTTAATGAAATTAAATTTTGACTTTTGACTGCTTGCTGTTTCTTACAGAATGAAAGAGGTTATGCGAAATCTTACGTAAGATTCTACAACTTCTAGACTTTAGAAAAATTAGTTTAAAATTTAGTAATCACTTTAAGTACAATAGTTGAATAAAAACGCGTTTTTACTATTGAAAAGACAACTGTTGCCAATTGTCAGCGAATGCCTTTCTGTCCACTTCTCCTTGCAACTGAATAATTGTTTAATTTTTGATAAATAACAAAAATATTTCTTACTGAAAAATTCATAATCATCTTTTAGTTGACTTTTTTTTTTAATACTGCTCTTGTTTTCGGTTAAATGACGATTATTCTTGTTAGCGGTCACATGATTCTTGTTAGCGGTCACATCACATCCCGCATCTTGCATACATCGTCAAGCGGAATTCGATCTCCCGTCGTTGGTTAGTGCAACGAGAGAGAAGGAGAGAGTACGTGAAGTGAGAAAGCGAATTGCAGGGTGCAGGGACCTCCGGTTTGACGAACTCTCCCTCCGTTTTGCTGGCCCTGACCCACCCAAAGGATGCAACATTCTCTCCCCGTGGACGATGCGATGGGGTGTGCCAAAGGAACGGCAGAGAGGAGAGAGCCGGCCGCCACTCTCCAGGGAAGGGTGGTTTAGTTGCCCAAGGGGTGTCTTTCGTTTCCCAAATCAATATCAACACTGTCCTCAGTACATTCTCTCTTTCTCCCAGCCGAGCGTTACCATTGCGCAAAATGTGTCACCCACCGACCCAAACCCAGCAACCTATCTGGTATGAATGTATTCTATCTTTGTACAGCTGTCCTTGCCAAAAGGTGGTGCGCATTCAAAAAAATTAATTAAATCTTTTTTCTTTGGGAATGATAACTGAGGAGAAAATACTGAAAATGTGTAGAAGGAAGTTGCTTAAATTAAAAAAAACTCTGATAATCAGACGATAAAGTGCTCAAAAACTTGTTGTGACATAGAAAAGAAATTAGTAGTGCGCAATTTTGATTTTTTTCCACGGTGTAGAGATTCGTATCGTGGCCCTTGTTCGCATCGTGTAACTATGGCCGCCGTGTGTCTGGAGCCGGTTGCGGTGATGTGGTGGGGGCTTCATTCAGTGTCGCGTTTGAGGGTCGGGCGCATGCTCGGCGCAGCTCGCGCGTACACACGCTACTCACGCTGCTCCACACCACGCGGCCTTTCGCTCATACAGGAGAACTCACACATACACCAAGTACTCACCGAGCCGACAGAGAAGGCTTTCAACTGCGAAGCTTGGAGGATATTGCGCGCTTCGCGCGCCTCTACTACCATTTCTGAGTGTGTACATGAGTGCATATGGGTGAATCTCACGCATGAACCGTACGCTCAACGCACGAACTGCAAACGACGACCACACGCAGCCGCCCGCGTGGTCAACGTTCATGCTAGTGTTGCCAAGAAGTAGTGACAACTTCAGTTTGTCTTTCTTTTCCATATGTTTATTTTCTACCTTGATTTTCAGACTTCTTTATTCGCAATACGTATTTTTACTTCGAGGATGGGAATTCACGTTTAGTCACTCGATTCGTGGGACTATTGTAACCTAACATTTTCTGGGAAATTCCCTGATGAGTGAGGGGATTCTAGTTGTATTTCAATTGGTTGAGATTCGAAACAAAGATACATTGCTAATATTAATATGATAGAATACAAAAACGGGGGAAAATATAAAGAATTCCTGAATGTCTTATTCATTTTAGAAGTGTACGAGGCTCCGAACTTCTATTCGATATTCGATTGATTTCGAACAGAAGCGAAACGAGCAAAAATTGCATTGCCTTCTGCCCTCATGAAAGCTTACTGTATATAGGTTCGGCCCGTTAGGGTCAGATCGATAAGGGCTTCTGGTTGCCTACTTATAGGGTGCAGAAAATACCATGTCTTCAAATTGGGTTGAACTCTTTCAGAGCTCTTCTGATTACACATATTACACACGGGGCATTCATTTTGCCTAACTATACATGGAAAGGTTGAAATTAAAAGATCATTAAATCTTTTGTTTTCATTTTTCTTCCTTCTAATAGTATTTCTTTATTTCACATAACCGAGTTTTTGTTTGAAGTATTCTTTCTCTTGTCAGGATTTGTTCACCCTTCGAAACATATTTCCGGAAATCACCTCTATAAGTGCCATGAAGCGAAGCAAAGCTCAACTCGACTCGGCTTGCAGTGCATTATAGTTTCCAAGAAACGATAGTAGCCGTCGTATAGTGTATAGTGAACCGTCTGCAACGCAGTTTCGCTCACGCGATTCATTTCCTCTAGTAAGTTTATTTTCTGCGAGAATTTTTTCCCGATGAAACACTCTTTGGATACTCGTTGCATACACTGACTTTGTGTGATTTTATTGCGTTTAGAAAATTAAAAAAAAAGATCTGCAGCAAAAACTCAGTTTTACTTAAGGGCATATAATATGTAAACTAGTTGTTTGAATTAAAAAAAAACACTAATACAACTTAAATTGCATTTTTTTTATCTCAAAAAGCCTGGTCTTTCTCCGCGTGACAAGGATGCTAACCGCGTGGCGACTTAGCAGGTGCATACTCCTGTCATTAATCCTACAAAATTCACATTCGTACTCGCGAATCGAAAAACTCTTTTAAACATCGTTTGTCACAAACTCATATAACTTGTAAATTTTTAAATTTTAAAACCAGGAATAAAGTATTGAATATCTCACTTTGAATAACTTGATCTACGATCAAAATACTTTTTCGGCTGATCATTAAAATTTTTGATTGTGTGAGCGTATGTCGAACTTAGCACACTATAGTCAAACAGTACGGTAGAATGCACTCCAACGTAGGAACTGTATTGCTCGGCGTGGTGCAGCATTGCATTCCCCTGCGGTGCATTGACTTTGCCCTCCTCCCCTTTCTCAAGTCCCTTTCCCTTCCCCCTCGTGGCTGCCTCCCTCATCCCACTTACCTCGGTGCAACCGCCTCCCGACACAACATCAACATTCCTTCCTCTCTGAGAGTCCCTTCATGGCACGGAGACTACTCGCTACCAGAGTACCAGACGCTTCCCTCCTCTGTCCTCTCACTTCACAACCTACCCTCCTCCTCACACCCTTCAATCCTTCTCTTCTTTCTCCTAATATTTACTGGTCCTTTTTTATCACCGTAATCGTCTTCGAAAATGCTTTTGCTCTAAAATTTTCAACTGAAGTCTCTGAACTCTCGGCGAATATTTAGAAATGAAAAAAGGGTAGCTTTTAAAAAAAAAGATGGAAATAACAAACTCCTGCAGGACTAGTCGAATTTTATTGTCTTAAATGAAGAAAAATGTTCTGGATTCTAACAAAATTGTTCTAGGTTGAAGAGTTTAAGACCTAATTATCTTAGCTTCAGAATGAAGTCTTAAATTTAATGAACGGGATGATGATGAAGTATTTTTTTTCTCAGCTGTATGTGGATTAAAAGTCCAATTTTCAATTTAAGAAAAACACAAACATTTCATTTATAGCTATTAAGTTATTGAATCGATATAAAAAAAAAGTTTGATTGGAAAAAATGATCAATTTCAGAGAAAATATAGGGGATGTTTTATTCGCTCGAGTCACAGGTTTTTTCAACCGATTACGGTGGTCGTCCAATTTTCATTTTAGAAAACAATACAAAACTTTCTTTCAAAATACAGCAGTGCTGAATTCAGACTTGAACAGTTTTATTGAAGAAAGTCGGCAAGTTCAGGGTAAATGGAGGGTAGTTTTTTTTTAATGAAAGAAGCTCCTATGAAAATTGAAAAAGTTTCCAAATCGTTGCAAAAGGTTCTAAAAACTTCCAAAAAGGAAACTGCAAATAAAATTTTAAAATTGGCAAAAAAAATGTACAATGTATATATTGTATATTGTAATTTATATGATTTGTTAAACCAATAGTAGTTTATCTTTCCAAAACTAAGCTGAAATTTCACTCCGAGTGCCCAAAAGTTTTACTCGGATTTTCCGCGTTCCCTCATTTTCTCCCTCTCTGGATGCAAGAATTAGGAGTAAGGTCGGAACGCAATTTTCGAATCCGATTACACTGCGGGGTCGTTGCAGGAAAGAAAATCAAAGTCACAGCTCTGAGATTATAAGGGTCAGTATTATCGCCCTATTGGTTCACTTTGTGTATGGTCTGAACTCAGGAGGGTGAAGATGTTCTGCCTCCCTGTAGTATAACTCTAGCTAATACACTCTGCACCGAGAGTAAAGTCTTTCCAGTTGCAAACGCCCGTTTTTAGGAAAGTCGTCCCGATTTATTGCATCTATGAAAGAAACTTTCGAGGGTGGAAACTATGTTGTTACAGCGAGAAACTGTCACTTTCTAAAAACTTATCCTTGAACAAATCTTGCTTGTCTTGTCCCAACCCCTGTGCATTTAGTTTTCCCTAGCCTAGAGACATAGGCCTATGGCCTATGCTATGCTAGGCAGCTAGGGTCCAGTCTTCAAGGACGCACCTGTTAATCTTCCTTTATGTCGCACAGGTGACTTCCGCCTACCTGCTAATGAGCGCAGTGCACTTTTGATTTTACAGTGTATTATATTACAGTGAATTTTGTGTTAGTTACTTTTATATTATTACATTTATTGAAAAATTATTTAAAAACTTGTATTTGTAATGCCGAATATTAACACAGGGTGGCCGCTGGACCGGGCTGTAACCTGAGAATTAAAAAAATATTTAGAAAAAAAAATCTATTTAATCACTTGACATATTACAAATTATATGTCACATGATGATATAATGCAATTTAAAAATCTTTTACTTAAAAAAATTTCCATTTTAGATCATTATTTTTAAGCGTACATTTTTAATTTAAAGAATTTTAAAATGCAGTGATGAAGACCCAAACAATTACAAGTCAAAAGCGTTTGAAGTTGAAAATTTTTGATGAAAAATTAATTTAGTTTATCAACTGTAAATATAAATTAGTTAATGTTTTTTTTTAATTGAACTGTACTTTAATATAAAAAGTTAACAATAATTAATTTTACAAAATGATTCTAAATCCGTTCAAATTTAAAGAATTTACAGATTTTAACATTAAAAATTGAACTGTTTCAATTCGAAAGCCTTAAACAAATGTAAAATTCCGATTGGAGGTTTATAAATCATTTTCAAATTTAAAATAACTTCAAATTAGTAGATTAATAATAAAACGCTTTTATTAAATTTCTAGTTCAGTTCAAATACTGTTTCAATCTAAAATATTCCATTTTTAATTCATTCAATTAAAAAATTTTTAATTAAGAAATACAACAATTATTTAATTTTTTAGCAATTGAATATTCATTTGAAATTTAAAAACAAGGAATTATTTGAAATATCACTCAATCGTTTATATTAATTGATTAAAAAGGGCCTTCAAAGGTTTTAAGTTAATAAAAAAATGTTCTTTAGTTTCTTGGTAAAATTTTTTTTTATTTTGAAAAAAATAATTTCAAGTTGAAGATATTTCAAAACAAAACCAAGTTTTAATGTATAACTACCCAGTGAACAATCACTAATTTGAAACTATGTAATTAAAATCAAAATAATTTAACTTCCAATTTAAAAATTGTTAATCGGTCAATTTTGAATGTTTCTAGCTCAAAATTTCTTAAAATGATATAACTTTGAAAATGTACTAATTTATTGATTTATTCTTCAATTTTGTAAATTATTGAGCTTTTGAAAAAAAGTTTAACTTTACTTTTAAATGTTTCAAATTCAAGAGTTCCACTTTTGAGTTCTTTAATTTTCAATTAATTTTTTCTTACTTCAAATGATAAAATTCTTAGGTTGAAGAGTTTGATTTTTTAAAGTGCATTGTTCATGAAAAATGTTTGAGAACCAGGAAATGACCGGGAGTTTGTTTCTTTGTTCTAAACGGCCACCCTGATTAACGGCAAAACTTAGACAATATTACTTAACAAATCAAATATCGTCTAAAAAAAAGTTCAAACCCTAAATTTGTTTCTATCTATAATCAACAATCTGAAGATTGGTTTGACGTATTTATTCGGATAGAAGAATCATACATTTACTGGGTGCGTATAAACGAAGTTGCCTTCAATGTTCACCCAATTTGCTTGATGATGGTCGTTTTAAGCTAAAAAAAATGGCTTATTTTCCTCTAAAAAAATAGTATGGAAATATAGTGTACTTTACTGATTAACTCATCCTAATTTTCGTGATATATTCTACAGTAGACTAGAGAATGAATTTGATTCAGGGTACGGAAATTTGCTGGTGGTTCTATCACTTATTCTTACTGCCCTTTCGATATGCAATCGATCAAGAGTCGTCCCGGACTCTGATCCTTCCGCGTCGTTATACATATTATCGACATGGCTCATACGTTGGTTGCATAATGCACCATAACGCCGCATTAAAGCGGATTAATGGGACGTGCCGGCATGACAGATGCGTTAACAAATACCGTCAGATTTTCCTTCCTATCCTTTTCTCTCTTTCCTGTATATTAACACGCACCTGGTCGAAAAAAAGGAACTAATCGATACAAATTGTAGGGCAAGGCGGAATCGGACTAACGACACGTTTCCGTTTCGTAATTGTGGGGAAAAGGTACATTTGAATTTAATCGATTTGTGAATTATTTGTGTTGGGCGACGTTAACCACGCCTAGAAAAACATATTGTGTTCAATTTAAATTACTGTAAATTTAAGGAGAGGACACATTTTATATTTTGCATTACAATTACAATCAGTTTAATTAAAACTCATATTCAGACTGAGAAAAATATTTACCTGAATACCATGTTTTTTAAAATTCTTGACTGATAAAAACTATTTTCTGATCCAGACCTAAAAATTGTTTGAAGGAACAATTGCCAGATTTTATTTGTCTAGCCCTAGCCTAGCGAATACGAGAAGTTTTTTGCTCTTCACATAGAATACTGCCATTAATTAAATGGCGTGCGGGGATGAAATCAACCGGGGTTAGGAAGGATTCCCACTTTATTGCCTGTGGCTTCATGGGGTTAGGCGTGTGAAGAAGAGCTTGAGGAAAGTCCCGTGCATAGAAATTGGTATCTGACCTAGAGTTTAATGTTCAAAAACTTTAGATGACTAAATTCGAGGTTAAGAGGGCTCCAAATCTTTTCAGACATTCTTTTTTGTCTCCTCGACGGTCCCTTCCGCACAATGGATCCCCCCGAACCCATGGGAATGTTTCAGAATCCCGACCTGCGTTTTTGAGTCTCCGATCTTCTTCCTGCCACTTACCAAACTGATTCGGGTTTTGTTGGTATTAGAATTTCCATTGGAGTCAAAAGAATTACATTCGAATTCATGGGGCAGTGAACTCTTATAACAGAGTAACCATATCCCATAAGCTGTCATTTTACTCTGCAATTAGTAAATGAAAATTAACTCTGGTACATTCATATTGACCCTTAATACTAAGTTCACTTTAAAAGATTGTGATATAGTTTGATACTTACTTCATTTCACTTTTGTAATCATATTTGTAATAAAACAAGTAAAAAACATCACCAAATATGGAGTGATCATTTTAATAAGTTTTCCTTTTACTGATGCTAGGGCCGATTTTACCAACTCTGATTAAATACATGATTAGCTAATCATGACTATTTTTTAATCGGGGGTTTTAATTATGATCAAATTGTAATTATTTCCACCATGGACATTTTAAATCTGATTAGCTAATCATATATGCTTTTCGTGCTAACTTCGATATTCTCTTGTAATGGCGATTCCGATTAGTCGCTACAAGAAACACGTTTAAGATTTTTGTGCGCGCACAGTACAAGCTGACAACGACATTAACTAAGTCATGTGAAATCCAGAAGAATTCTTTTTTTTCAAGGAGTGAAACAATTTTACGTGGATATTTGATGCATGAAAACATACAAGAAGGAAGCTTCTTGATGCGCACTGCGAGGTTACATTGGTTAAATATTTATTTTCAGCACTGTAAAATGAATTTACGTTACTGAGTTCTTATTTCGTTAACTTATTTATTTTACATACATTATTGTTTTTAAAAATGAATGATCTCTTCCAAAGATGTGAAAGAAATAGTAGGTAGGTAACACAATTTAAACTTTATGCACTTTAGGACACCTCATCAAAGATATTTTGGCCTCTTAGTTTATTCCATCTACATATTGATAATGACAAAAGCTTAGAAGTGATGAAAATTATTACAAAAATGATCCACATTCGCACTGAACATGCTCCAAATGCTAAAGAAAAAACTTCGATTTTGAGGTTCTGTTCTGCCAAACAATATTATTTTAATTATTGCACATTTGGTTCTTACTTGACGAGTATACTAACATGTACCTAAAAATTAGCATTATACTCTATTCTTTACTCAAAAAAAAGTTCTATTCAAAGTTACTAGACGCGTCTGGTTAAAAAATTTCTAGTTAGTTTAATCCGAAATTATGGTTAATATTACTAGAAAATTCTAGTTAATTAACTCTGGTTGACTTTTTCTTGTTCAAACTATTCTGGTTAATATTTATGGTAACAGAAGTGTCGCGATCTTGCGTCGGTTTCAGAAATCTGTCATTTGCCTCATGTCGTGTTGCTGGATGGGTCAAGTGACGCTTTGTCATAAGTGTCCAATAATTCTCGAACAATCGCGATTTTTTAATTGTATTTTCTGTTATATAAATATAAATAATTACAGTGACCCGTGAATTTAGTTGTGTTTAAAAAAACTGCGCGTTATCTGTCTAAACACCAGTGGTACAGGAATACTTCTAAACCAAGCACATATTTTTCGAGTGTCTTTGAAAAATATTCTCGAAAATATTAACATGTTTGACAATAAATAAACAAAGTGAATGTTCGAGAGTTTTGGTATTGACCAAGTGATCTAAGTGCATATTATGTAAAATGCCAAACAAAATAGTCTTAACGAATAGTTTTAGAAACATACTGCATAAAAAATATGCTGATTTTGCTTCGATTCTTGAATCTATCGCCATTTATTAATATATACACATATAGATTATAGAGAGATGAAATTTTAGCGAAGCGGAACATAGTTGTTGTACTCTGTTATCAGAAACTTTCGTTAGATTATTTTGTTTGGGATGCAGTCCATGTAATTTCAGATGGGGTTAGGAAGAGTTCATGAAGGTAGAAAAGTATCGAAATTCGATAGTCGAAAATCGATGGCTTACAGAATATTCGGTTGGGCTTACCAGAACATCTAGTTAAGTTTACCAGAATATCTGGTTAAGTTGACCAGAACGTTGTATCCTTAAGCTACTAGAAAACTGTCTAGTAAAGATTTCTGGTTAAATTTACCTGAATTTCTGGTAACATTAACCAGAAAATTGCCAAGCAGAAAATTCTGATACTTTTAACCAGAATTTATAGTAAGGGCATATTTAACACTCTATTCTAGTTGAATTAATCAGAATTCTGGTTAATTCAACTAGAATTCTTTTGAGTGTTTAAACTTATTTCCAATATTTGAGCCATAACTGTAAAACGCAGTTTGATATATAGTCCGGGGCACTAATGTTATAGGGTCCTTTGTTGTTCCGCGTCGGGTGCTTTGAGATAACAGACGACTTCCGGTTCTTCAAAGTAAAGAAGTAGACAAGAAACCATCGTAGGGCTTTCTAGAATATATATTTATGTGTTTATATTTATATATTTTCTGTGTCAACTGCTTTCCGATAATTATCGCCGTTTTTCAAATGAGTCCGCACTAAATTATTTTTTATTTCTGGCTTTTTTTTGTTAGTGTAACTATAATCGGGGTATCAAGTACTACAAAATATCCGAAGGTGGGACAATTAGACGGAAAGCCATTTCCTATATATTATAAGGCCTTTCTCAACACGTCTTTTGTCGCATAATGCATTTTAATATAAAGAACTGTCTGCTGTACGCACCATTAGAAAAATTTAAAAACTGCGTAATTCTTTTGAATTACTCTCTAAATTTAAGTTTAAGTAAATTCTACATGTTGTTTAAATTGCATACTCCTATTTCAAAAGCAATAAATCGTCATGGCTGCCAACAACTAAACAATAATAAACCACCTTCTGCATTAATAAAAACACAACTCATCATTAACGTCAATATTAACGTTATTCGATATTGTCACCAATAATAATTTAAACTTCTTTTTACTACTTTTTAGGAGAAGCAAATGAAACTTTTTGTAACACACGCGGCAAGTGTTCGATTGTCGAGGCTTGTACAACTGCTACGCCTGCGCTCTCTAAGATCATGAACAATTATTATAAATGATCAAAACAATCTGGCATACCTCATACCTGTCCTAAAAGTGTTAAAGGGTTAGGTACCTTCATTACTGCCAAAAACCGCAGGTTTCTATATTCTATCGCATAAAATGTAAAGTACAAATTACAGCTCATTATCTAAACTTTACTAATAATTCGAAGTCAGAACGTGAATCTAAGTTACGTAATAATGGAGATTTGCACTTTTATTAAAGCACATGGTGAGTTAAGTTTTTATTGGCAGTCATGACGATTTATTGCTTTTGAAATAGGAGCGTTCAAAATGTAGAGTAGTGATTTTTCACTGAAATCTAATACTGATAACAATACTTCGTTCGGACAACAAAGTAATTTTTTTGCTTTTCTTGCATCCAAATTTCGTAGGTTCATACAAATTGTTGTTAGCATGGCAACATTTTTTGTTAAATAAACACAAATTTTGTTGGGCCAGCAAAACAACATTTTTTTGCATATATAATTTTCTCGGTGAATGGCACTCTCTAAATCTGAATTAGTAGTTTTCTACTAATGAAATAGTAAGAACTCGTTTACCATTTGCTGTAGTAAGCACTTATATTGAAGATTGGTAAAAATGCTTACTGAAGCAATTGAAAAATTACTTCTTACTATTTCATTGAATAGAAAACTACTAATTTAGACGAACATATTAAACCCCCATTATTTTGTATACATTGTATTATTATTACTTTAGAAAAATTATGTATCTTGTTCAGTTAACTTTTCCCTCTATTACGTGTAAAATCAATGTTTAGTAAAAATCGCATTTAGGATGTACAGTTTTCCATCCGCAAAAAATTCTGCCGGTTTAGCCGAAGTTCTGAGTATCAGAATACTGTTTAAAATTACCAGAATATTTTTTTCGGGTTGAAATGTCCTATTGTATAAGTCGTTTTTACATTTTTAACCAATTTACAACGATATTGCACTACTCCCTAATATCGCAAAAATTTAAATTGTGTTTAACCACTTTTCTTAGAGTTAATTCGTATATAGTTAAAAATGTAAGAATTCAAAATGGCAGATCCGATATATGACGGATAGAAATTAACAGTAAATAATAACAAATTTAGATTATTATTTTGTTATTGTATACGTCCGGACAAAAGCCACGCCCCTTCTCATTTCCAGCTCCCCCTTTACCTTGCCAGGTCTGTACGTTTAAGACTCGATCATTTTATAAACGTACATAAACATACGGACTGTCCGACCGTTCAGACTCTGCCTATTTTTTTATCATTATCAATATTAAGAAATTAAGAATATTGGATACAATATATGGCGAATTGGGATTTAGAAAAATAGTAAATTTGGGGATTATTACTGTAAAAAAGGAATTATACATTTTTTGTTTGATCGAACTGCTATAAAATACTTGCGAAATTCTTACTAATTCAGATTTATAAAGAAAAAATTTAATGCAATATAATTATAATACGTTACTTTTATAATTAATGCGTAAAAATTTCACTGATACATATAAATGTGTTGAAAATGTTCTCTCATATTCTACACAATTATGAAGTATCTATTATGTCGATCAATCGCCAGAATTGTGTGTGTGTGAATTTACATAATTTTAGCCTTGAAAATGTTGAAAATAGTGATACTTAGTAGCAAAAACGGCTTGCGTAAAAATGGCGGAGACCGAAATGCATGCGAAGTTTTAAATTTCTCCTTCTTATTATGGCTTCTCAAAACTGTAATGATTCTATTCTATATTATTAAGATTAGCATTATTATACAATAAGAATAATATGCACATTTTTTATTTTAGGGCCATGTATCAAAATAAGAGCCACTTAACGTTGGTAAATAATGGCTATATTACACGTGACCCTCCTGTAGATATATAGTGTACATTCATTCATGCAACTATACATGGTCTTATTAATACGGGAATAATTTTGAAATTAAGATTATAATAAAAAAGTATTTCTTGTTTGATATTATTACATTAAACAACGTTATTATTAGTTGAGGATACAAGTAATAATAAATAATAATATGCTCGTTTTTAAACTATAACAAAATGTGACGCATAGTTTAAGAAGGATGTGGACGTATAAACATAACATTTTACTGGGATTGAATTGAAATACGGAAATTTGTATGCTTATTTCGTTTTGAGTTATAGTTATTTCAAAGAAATAAGGAATTTTTTGTGATTTAATCATGTTTAAAACAATGAATATGTCTGCGTCGCCATTCTCGCGGTCAACTTCTTCCATCTTGTTTTTAAGTCGTAAAAGGTAACTTCATCGTAGATCATTTGAAGGTACTCATTTTAACAATCTTGACACTGGCAGTAAATATTAGGTACTTCGCTACAGGCTATCCCCGTTCAAAATAACACCCTTCACTTTGGGGCTATCTATAAATTACGTATCAGTTTTTTTTGGACTGGGAGCTTCCGGGAAAATGCTACATGAAGGTCATGGGATAACAGTTTTACAGAGTTTGATTTTCGGTCCGTTTATTTCAATATACATGCATGCTCATTTTAATAAAATTGTTCTAATTAGTTAAAAATAGTATTAAATTTAAAATACTAACGTATATTAAAATTAACATCTCAAGCATATGAAATCGCTATTACACTGAAAAAAAAATTTTTTGGATCCAAAGAAATGCATTTCTTTGATTCCATTTATTTGAGCCATGAAAACCGTTTACTTAATTGTACTGAATATTGTTGAAAAGCGACAAACTCGTGCATTGATTCAAAGAAATCATTTCTTTGGGTATTATTTCTGTAAAATAAAGAAATATTTCTTGGACTCAGAATATGAGATAATTACCTCAAGGAATTAATATCTTTAAAACTAAGAACCTAGTTTCCTTGAATCTCGCTTTCGCATCCAAAAAAATATTTCTTTAGTTCAATGATTTTGAGCCTTTGAATTAAAAAACATTCTATTTAAATAAGTTATTCATTGATGCGTGAAACAAATATTTTGGTTTCTTTGAATCAAAGAAATATTTAGATAAATGAAAGCAATATTAATTAAGTGAAAGCGATATTTCTTTTATATAAGGGGATTGATACTGTTGTTTTAATAGAACATGTCAGTAGTCGAATAAAGGAATTTTTTCATTTAAGAAATAATGTATTCACTTGGAAGATATGTTCCTTTTAATAAATAGAGTGAAACGGTTTATGCCCAATAAATATTTCCTTGAAGTGAAGAAATATATTTTTGAAATAAATTCATACACCATTCGGCCGAAAAAATATTTTTGTAAAATTCTTTATTTGTACCGAGTAGTTCGGAACTATGCCGCCAGGTGCGCAGAGTTATAGTCTCACAATGGAAATGGATTCTCCCGTCTTTAAGTTAACCATACATTTCCACAATAGATATAATCTGAAGAAATATGGTGATCGATGTTTATCGGTCTTCCTAAGCATTAGTTAGTTGGTCTTGCTTAAAATTCTTTTTTCTACTCCGCGAAAATAAAAATAAATATATTATTATAAATTATAATCATTATAATTGCATCAAATATTTTTTCAAGAAATGGGCCTGCTTAATTTTTGTACTTTAACAATTCAAAATTGTTAAAGGATAGAAGAACTTTTTCTGTTTGAGTAAATTGTTCATTGAATCGATTAATATTTTATTAAATCTGTGACGTGTCTTCTTTAAACAATATACTGCATCTTAGAAACAAATAAATATTTATTTCCGTTGCGAAAAATTTCTTTGCTGCAAAGAAATGTTTATTTTACCAAAAAATACGCTTATTTGAATCAAAGAATCATATATTTGGTTAAAAAAAAACTTTTACTCAGTCCTAGTTACATTTATTTGTATGTAATAATTATCTTCTTGAACTTACGCTATACTTCTTTACGCTACGGAACTCACATATTCATATCAAATACTTATTATTACAGTCAATAAAAATTTTTTTTTCGCTCAACGAATATTTTACAGTGTCAAGTAAATTTTTCGATGTCTTAAGCATAGCGTTTCTTAGATACAAATAAAACATTTTTTTAAAGTAAAGAAATATTTCTTCGGCCATATTCTGCTCTACCATTTCTTTGAATCAAAGAAATTTTCTTTGATTCAAATAAGATTTTTTCTCAGTGTAGGAGCGTGTATATTAAATTTCATATAAATTCATGATAATCACTCAGATAATTCCATTTTACACAAAATCAAAATAATTTTAGTAGTAATTTTCGATTCTTAATAATAAAACATGATACCTTCTTTCATTCAACCAAAATTAAAATTGGATTTTAAGTCGGAAAAGTTAAATCACGCAAATAAATAACAGACCTAACCTACAATCAACTATACTGAAATTAGATTTCTACCATGCAGGGTAAATTTTGGAAAAAGTTCCACGCGTACGTTGCAGTTCAATTATAAAAATCCGTTCAATCGATGAATTCTAAGTTATTACTTTGATTCCGAATATTTGACAAGATTTAAAGAAATGAAAGCACGCTGCTATACCGACCTGTATATTATATTTAATATACAATGTACAGGTTTTTATATTTTAATGTATATTAAATTTTAAGTACCGTTTATGCAAACAACTTCATGTATATTTGTATTAAATTTAATACAGGTTTTTTCTAACAGTGAAGACATGTATGAAAATATTTGTGAAAATCACGTCAAAAATTGACGAATTGGGTTATCCTACACTGGTGCACTCCAGAGCACTCCGACCTGCTGCTTCTTACTTCCTTCTCCCTCCGACATGCGAAGGGAGCAGGTCTGAGTGCTCTGGAGTGCACCAGTGCAGGATAATCGAATTCGCTATTAATTTGTGTATGGTTCCATTTTGGATAGAGTAATTATCGGAAGTACTTTCGGTCCCTTTTGAACTCTAAATTTTAAACTGCTCATTTTTGAATAATTATATTTACTGCAAAGATCTATAATAATATTTTATAATTCAATAAAAAAAAATTTATTTCAGCTATTAAGTGATTTTGCATTCTGAAAATCAAGTGAATGTGAAATAAATAAATGAACAGTCATTATTCTAATGCAAATTATTTCACATGCATTGACGCGTTGAAAATCGGTTTATGCATACTAAGAAAATCCATCACAAATTGTCTATTCTACGCCTTTCTAGCTAACAATTTCGACGTGTATTTATGTTTAAAGTTAAATGGAGGACGAATTGGGAACGTGGTACCTAGGAAACTCGATTAAACTCTCTAGTATGACATTTCCTGCGGCCCATTGCGAATCTCGTATGTGTGTCTATCAATCGCGGTTAGGTTGCGTCCGTATGACAAAACATATATATGTATACTATAAACCATTTATCTCCAAAATGATGCTATTCAAAACATTCGGTAGGGGGAGAAAGTGATTTCAGAAATTTAAATCTATAGAAAAAACTTCTGTCACTTTCACGTTAGTTAATCTCGAATAAAAAGCCGAAGATGTTCTCTTGTCATTGAATTTCAATTATAAATTCTGTTCTTATATTATAGCAGTTATACACTGGGGAAAATATCAAATTCTTCTCAAAATTTAAGAATTGGTTGAACTGTCAACTTTTTTCTTTGAGGAAGAAAGTATTCAAGCTGAACATTACAGAAATTTCATGAGATTCACTTCAACAAATTAATTTCACGTATATATTTAATAAACTATTGGCATGTATTGGTGATTATTAGATGCTACTTTATTTGCGAAAAGTCCATTGTTTTCTTTGTTATTATGATCTCAATGCCTCTCGCGACTAAAAAGTACTATATTACTCTGAAAAATCTTTAATAACTATTTTGTTTGTTTATTTAATTTAAAAACAATTGAATGGGGATGTAGTCAAAAGTGTTAGCTTACTTATAAATGTAATAGAATCTTTTTCTTGAAAAATTGACTTGTCAACAGTATCGACATTCATAAATACACATAAATAATTTTATTGTAGTAAACATTATTGATAATGAATAGCAGTTTTAAATTTGATTGTAGCTGCCTACCGCAGGTCAGGAAATGTCAAGATATTAAAAAAATGTCTAGGTTTTAATTTAAATTTATTTTAATCCATTTATAAAAGATTCTATATGAAAAAATGTTACAAGATTCGATTTCCGCACAGTAACAAAAATAACTGAAGTTGTTACACTTTAAATTCAGAAGTTTATTGTCAAACGGGGTAATTTCGGACATGTGGGTAAACTCAGACATTCCTAAATTGATAGAATAAATTACTCAAAATTGTTCCAAGAATCGGGAATCAAGTCTTAACTGCTTCTAGATTCTGGTAAACCACCCACATTACGTAATTTAAACTATCAATTTAGGAATATCCGAAATTACCCCATTTGGCGGTAATAAAATTCAGAGATGAACTAAAATGTTACATGAACAACTTTTTTCTATTTTTTTTTTTTTTTTGTTGGTTTTTCCAAACATTCAATTCTATAAATTTGTAATATTGTTTTGTACGATTAAAACAAAAACTACGCGTCCTATCAACAAAT